>CM047806.1:52038504-52279695 GCA_026214975.1 Gentiana macrophylla
CGCTCTTTTATTAGCGCTCGCCTCTAACTCGGCCATGGACTCGGTTATCCGGGGTTGACTTGCTCGGCCGTGCTTGGGATCTCAGCCGCACTGACTGTCGCTAGTGCTTCTTCCATCAGATTTATTGAATTCGTGATGGGATTAGCCCCTGCTGGTGCGATGGGAGGTGTAGCATGAGCTTGTCCCAAAGACACCTTGGAGTTCGGGCTCTCGTGCCCTTTTCAATCTGCGCTTTGATTTCGCCAAGTGGTCAAGATAAGTGCGTGGTCGGCTAATCGCCGCCCTATCTTGCCATTTTCGGTATAAAATTTGACCTCGATGCGGAATGGAAGACACCATTTGAAACTTGCGCATCGCCGTATGCCCAAGATCATGTGGTAGCGAAATGGCGGTCGACCACCAGAATTCTATTTTTCGATCCGGAAGGGCTCAAGTCTCCGATCACGGACCTCCAGGTCGATCATTCCTTTAACCTTTACCTCATGGTTGGTAAAACCCTCAAGCGAGCCCGTATATGGTTTCGATTGGCCTCGTGAAGTTCAAACCTTTGAGGCAAAGAAGATAGATGATGTCTCTGGCGGCACTGTATCCACCAGGACTCTGTTAACTCCGCACTGCCGATCCCAATTTTGATTATGAGGGCATCTCCATTGCTCCCGTAACAAAGCTAAGCTCGCTTTTGTAAAAGTCGTGGCCTCTTCGCCTGGTCGCAGGTTCTAGGCCGCTCACGCCCGAATTCATTGATCGAGTTGATCTGTTTTTTATCTCGCCTGCGTTGCTAGGCGGGCTTTCGTGGATGACATTAAGCTCGCGCTCATACTGGGCCGCGACGAGCCTCTGGTTGGCACCGCCGCCAATTTGAACCGCTCTAGTTTTCCTCCCGGGCCATGTTGTCTATGATCCTTATCGTGAAAACAATCATCTGTGTTATGACCGTGATAATTATGAAACTCACGAAATTTGCTCTCGTCCCGCTTTTACGAACTCGCTCTTCGCTACGATTGTCGCGGGGCTTCCGGATGTGTTACGAGATTTCGTTCAGATTGCCGATGGTCGCGCATTCGGCGGAATGTAATCTTTACGTCGAAATTTTGTGGCCTTTTGAAATCACGGTCGTCCGTTCTCTCCGGATTGACGACCTCCCCTTTCTTTGAGGATCGACCTCGCAAATCTTGTTGGACGGGGCCGTGGGATCAGATTGAGGCCCCGGTTTACGGTGGGGAAGACCTCGGCGGTAGTAAACTTCCGGCCTGCTCCAACATATCCCTCAAGTTGGTCGGCGGATGCATCGTCAAATGTGTCTTAAGCTCGCCGCCCACAAGTCCAGCTAAAAATGCCATCATGACCGTGGGTTCGGGCTCGTCCTCGTGTTTGATCGTAAACTTGACGAATTTCTCGTATACGACCGGGCGGACTCCCAGGTGTCTGTTTTATCAAAAACAGATCGATCGTGGTTTCATGCGAGGCCTATGCGCCGCCTTGAATTCAGCCAGAACTTTGTCCGCATGTCCTCCCACCGTAAACCGATCTCGGCCGGCGCTTGCGGGCCATGTAAAGGCTCTATCCTTCATGCAACCCACCATAGCCACGCACCAGGCGCGCGCTATGGCGAGTAGCGAGCATCATTTTACTCTCGAACGGTTATCCACTCGTATGGGTCCGACTTACCCCGATAATCATTATATTGACGTTAGATATTCGGCGTTGCGGTAGGCTTGCTATGAGCGAGTCCGAAGCGCGCATCCATAGCGCGCTTAGGCTCCTTATCCTCTTCTCGTTTACTCTTTTCATCTCTAGAACCATCATCCTCGTGTCTTCAAATCGTTGGTTGGTCCGGTCCGAGGTGCGCCCCGAGAGGGCGTCGCCCTCGCTACTATCGAGCCTTTACGCTTTTCGCCCGTGCTCTTCTTCTTAGGATAATGCCCGGGGTTTTCACCGAGGGCCCGGGCTTCGTCTGGCGTTGCCTCGCGCTCCTTTATCTTCATCTCTCGGTGGTGATGGTAAAGCTCTACGCTTTCCAGGCGGTCGTGCGCCGATATTCTAGTTTGGTCGTCTTCACCGTGCGAGAGGAGGACACACTTTCCTCGATGCTCGTGGCCCGAGCTCGCGTTGTCTCCCCATGTTTGGCCCTTTCCACGGAGGGGTGATGACGTTACGCCCGGCGTTCATGCCCTCTATGGTTGGGGAGGATCAATTGCTAGTCTTGGTCGACCGCTGGAGATTAAAATCTCGTTGGCGCCTTCATTTTTGCCGCGTATTCACCATAACTCTTTATTCTTGCCGGATCGGCCTCGCTAGAACCCGTAGGCGTGAGCCTCTTTGTCTGCAGGCCTCTGTGTTAATCTGTCTTCGGGCGAGCTCGCCTCCACCAATTGCCGTTTTTCTTCCTCAATTCTAAGAACTCGCGGAAATCGACGGCTCCATGGGCGGGTCGCTCTCATGCGACCTCGGCCGAAGCGACTCTAACTGCGGGTTGGGTGTGACAGGGGTTAGGCAAAGGATTAGCCATGATGGGAGGTCTCACTACAAGTCCGACAAAGAAGCTTTCCAAGGTAGGAAGTGGGATTATTGCCTCGACACAAGCCAACTCGATATCCTTTTCAAAGAGTAGTTAAGGTGGCGTGGATCGGATGTGATCTGCCGTCGATTTTATGTACGCAACATCCGATGAACCTTTTATCCTCTCACAAGCAATCGATCCCGATACGGATATGCTACAAGTTGAATTTTATGGTGTTCACACCGTCCCAACCAGCATTCAAATCGGAAAAACGCTAACCACAACCGTTTCTTAGCGGTTCATATAAGATTATCCCAATAGTGGTGAATCTTCAAACGCAAGATTGGGATAGTCTACACAAACACATGAGCTATTTTTCAACGGACTGTGAAGACAAAGGTAACCGATTTGATGATGATAAACTGGAATAAAAAAAAAAAGTTATATACAGCGGAGACGGAGATCGGAATGAGCTAAGCAACTATAGGGGGCACGAAGGTGTTGAATCCTTTGAAGAAATCGCTCCCGGTAACGGAGCCAATTGACGGGTCCGTTTCGTCGAGTAGTCGTGGTGGCAAACCTGGATGTGGATATCCGCCTCTTCGTGGTGTTCCGATCAATGAGGTTATCGCCGTCGGACGGTGGCGTTTATCGAGGTTGTTGGCGGACTCACGGTGGTAATATGAAAGCTATAAATGAGAGAGAGAGAGATGCAACAGTGCTCATGGAAATAAATGCGCAAAAGTTGTTCTATATTCATTAATGTCATAGTGGGGGTATTTATAGGGAAAGGATAAAGCTGTAAAGAATATTCGTGCTAGCGGTGTCGATGCCCGACAGATGGCAGTTGGCCCCGCATTCTATCTAAGCTTATGAACTTTCCATTAGCTGGTGGAGTTTCTCATATAAATGGGCCCGCCGTGCTGCGGGGCGGGCCCCTTATGCTGAAGATGCTGGCGGGATGGCCAAGGAGTTGGCGACGTCGCACGGTCATGTACAGGGAAAGAGTTTGACTTATGCCCTCCGACGAGTTGACCGGGAAGAAAGGGACCGTGTCAGGTTCCGTATCATCACACGGCTGATTCTACTATAGAAGCTGAATACATAGCGGCCTCTAAGGTGGCTAAGGAAGCAGTTTGGCTCAAAAAGTTCATGAGTGGTTTAGGGGTCTCTCCAAATCACAACAATCCGATCACTCTCTATTGTGACAACAATGGGGCGAAGATCAAATTCAAGGAACCCGTAGTCACCGCAAGTCAAAGCATATTGAGTGAAAATACCATTTGATCGAGACATAGTCCAAAGAGGAGACATTTCCGTCAAGAAAATCGCCTCTGCAGAGACAACCTCGCCGATCCATTCACTAAAGACATTGCCGTTAAAGTCTTCAACCGGCACTTGGAGTCTATTGGTATTAGGGACATGACTAATTTGCTTTAGAGCAAGTGGGAGTTGTATTGCTGTAATATAAATATAGGGTGTGCTCTAAAACAATTAATCCACTTGCCTTTCGTGCAAGTGGGAGATTGTTAGGTTTTATGCCCGAAAGACAATTGTAATTGTTTTATTTAAATAAATGACAGAATTTATTTCATCTTATTTATACGCATTTAATGCCTATATTAATACACTACAGAAAACCCTATGTATATTGATTATGTAATCACATAACTCAGTGTCTGGCAATACACACGAGGATTGAGTTTGTGAAATATACTTAAAATTAACTTAGTCCATAGCGTTTGTTAATGATGCAGGGTCTCTAGATAATTTGCTAATAATGCGCCTGAACACTTTAGGTGTGACATGCTTTATCCGGATTGTCGTCGTTAACGAGGTACCTAGTGGGGCATTTATATATGATGATAATCATATAGAAATTTGATCGATTTGATTTGAGTTCTCGATATAATTCCGTGTCGAGAAGTCTTATCGAATCACAAGATGATCATATATGGATTAATCTCAATCCTGAGTGATCACAGTCTACTGTTTAGTCCAAAGTAAGGTTTGATGTGTTAGTTAAGGATCACTTCGAAGTATGTGGTCTAACACTTCTCGTTGGCACTATTCTGGAATAAGTGGGTAGTCTGTGACTTCACAGATATGGAATGCATTCCTTCCTGCGGGAAGTAGACAGACGGTTCCCTTATTTGTTAATCCTAGAAACTGATCGATCCCGGGAGTTCATATTATATTAGTTATGAACTAATTGATCACTGGGGGGTTAATGGTAAATAAGGATAAGAGGTTTCGAGAAAGGTTTACGGAAATATCCCAAATCGAAACGAACAGTCTATGGAGGATTTATCCGTATGTAATGATTATATCAGTGGACGCTTATCAACTCATGGTTGAGTGTAAGTTTATATCTATATTCGGCAGAGTTCGGTTTGGGTTTATGGTGGTGTAATCCCGAATTAATAGATTGAATATAATTGTTCGGTCCGATTTAATAATTTTATTTAATTTATTGTAGCTATCGAATATGGGTCCATGGTCCCCGACGTGGCTCCTAACATGCATATGTTTTCTCGTCGTTTCACCTCAATTAATATTAAATAGTTGGATCGGACTATTTAATAGATATGCGATTAATTGTTTAGTTTGACTAAATAATTAAATACATGAAAAAAACATTTTTCGTGGGACTCGCCCAATATGTCAAAATGCGTGTGGCCCTTGTATGATAGGGTTTAGGTGGCGCATTTTAGTGGTATTATTTAATTATTGGAAAATTAGTTTTCTTGGATAATTATTTAATGTATGATTTAATCGTTTATTTGTTAAGTGATAAATCATGGAATATTAGATAATAATATTATTTATCTTAATTTGTTTGGGATAATTATTATATTTATCTTTTATTTAAATTAAGGATTAATTTAATAATTATCTTTTAATTATTAAATCCTTGGAGGACAAGGATTACTCTCCTATATAAATAGAGTTCTCTCAAGCATTTATGATGACATAATTTTCGGTTTTGAGGAAGTATTAAGGCTTAGAATTTTCGGCCTTAAGTACTTGGGTTCGAGTTTTAGAAAACTTCGGGTTTCTAAGGTAGCATATCGATGAGGTCCGGCGGCTTGAAACACCATCCACCTGGTGGTGCTTGGAGACACACGTTGGAAGACTTTGGCTTCTCGACTAGGCTCTCAACTAGCTGGGATTGGATTGACCTTTTGTTCTTGGAGTTTTGCACCATAAAAAGGTTGGTAATCTAACCTCCTCGTAAGTTAGATTTATTATTCATGTATTATGTTTCTTTAGATCTAGATCTGATAATTTCTTTAATTTGATTTGATTCTTAATCAAAAGGAATGCCTTCGGTTTCCAAAACCAAAATGCATCAACCTCGGCCCTTTCCAAAATCAAAATTTTGAAAAGGGCCTAGGCCTAGGCATTTTCCAAAATCAAATATTTTGAAAAGGGCCTAGGCATATTCCAAACAAAATTTAGAAATTCCAATATTATTTAATGTCATGTGGCATCCAATGGCCCAAAACTAAATGAACCATTAGTTAGCCATATGACACCAACTAAAAAAGGAGATATCAATGCACAATAAAATATCACAAAACAACAAAACAAAATTCTGGATCCACCATGCACCACCAGCCGCCGGCAGCACCCTAGGGTGCCGCCACCGCCGGCGGTTACACGTTGGGGAGCCGTCGCCGTCGGCCGAGCTCCCTATCGAATTATATTTTTTTTGTCATTTCGCGAATCTAGATCTTACATCTATTGATTAATACACAAATTAACTAATGCTTATTGCTTAAGCTCGAAGATCGCTCTGATACCACTGTTAGGAAATCTACGCGGGAACGCAGCGGAATTCAAAAACTTATTTCCTTTTAACCCAATATCGACTTCGTTTAAGCAACAAGCATAAAAGAAGTAGACAAGAGAATACCTTGGTTGATCCAATTGGATTGACGCTTTGCCTACGATTGTAGTTTCTGCACGGAGCCGCCCAAGTGTTCGGCCTCTACCGTTGATCCACACGAACAACACGCCAGAATCCCATCAAGGATTGCTACCAGAAAAACTCGGTTGCTAGACCGACCTTTTCTCTCTCTCAAAATCTCTCTCTAGGAAGCTCTCGATTTTTAGTAAATTAGAACTCTTCTAATTGTGATGATCAAAAGAGCTAGCCACCCCCTTGCTTATATAGGGGAGTATTGCGCCCCAGATGAATCCCCAACTGATTGGGAGAAACTTCCTAGTAGATTAATGAGAAAGAAAATCTTTTACTAGTAAAATAAGGAAAATAGATATTCTAGATTTATCTCATTTAATATTTAATATTAAATATATTACCAGGATATATATTGACAATATTTTATATTGATTATATCTTTATCTTATTACCATAAATCAATTTATACAAATCTATTAATATATAATATTAATATATAGTAATACTATTAATTAATTTGCACAATCCAAGTGTATCTTAATACACTATATGCGCTCCATAGGGCATTAAATGGCTTCCGGAATATTCTTAATTAATATAATGCTATGATTAATTAATTTGCAAAATACATGTGTATCAATATACACACACATGCGCCACATACATATACATTATATGTATATTTAATTAATCAACATAATTAATATCTTGTATTTAATTTATTCATAATAAATAAATACCACCATATTAATTTATCACTATAACACTTTATAGTCGAGATAAAACTTTCCTTATTTGGTTATCGTTATAAACGCATTTTAATCCGGCTAGATGTTATTATGTTTGTGACCCGATAGGCTTCTGAATATGTTGGCCGTAGGCATAAAGTGCAATTACGAAAAATGTCGTTCATACCTAACGATTATGGATAGCGTCTAGCAACACGTCCACGACCCCCAATCATCGGAAGAGTCAAATGCAATGACTACTACCTTTCATGTGAAACGGTTACCGTGTAAATAGAATCCTATCGCTGTTACAATATCCATACGGTCGTACGTCGAGTGTCAAACATCAACGACCGCATCTTATAATCTGGACATCCTACTCTCTCGAAGTAACATATTACTTCCGCTTTGCAAAGACTTTCGAGAATAAGACATTCCTTATCAGAAGTCCCTTTCGGATATTGACTCCTAATCATAGGATACGCAATTTCCAGACGAGCAACGTGAATCCTACGCATGCTTCAGTATCACCCCCAATCGCCACCGCATGATCGCCCCATGTCTAGGGAATAACTCGATAGTGTCAAAGTATGACCATCCACACCGTGATGTCATGAAGACTCCGGTCTCAGGATAATTACACAACCGCCACATAGTGCGACACTTAATAAAGTAAGTGGGTCAGTCTAATGTACGCATTCTCTAATACACGTCCACGTACAGTCCAAGTGTCCCTACACTTTGACAGACGAGATCTATCCCTACCTTCAATAAAATAGAAGACATCCAATACGTGCTAGTCTAATCGTACTATTAATGTCCCATTTAATAGCACATAAGACTAGAGACATTTTAAGTATCAAACCTCTTAAAGTGAGTCGAGATCTCATCAACCATAACCACTATTATGACTTCTCTTTCACAGTTTGACACTAGGGATGTTATCATATATATAATCACAAATTTGTTTATATAGATAAACAGAATATATAATAACATAAAATCCATTTATCATATGTATAAACATAAGAAATAGTAGAAATGATCCAACCCGGTCGGATCCGGTCCAACCCGATTAGGTTTAGGACACTATTTCAAAAAACATGCCACAACATATGGAGTCCGGATCCTCTACCGTATCCGTCCGCTGTTATTTTTGTTGTGATAAGGCAATTGGTCCAAAACGACGTCGTTTTGGACCAAATGTTAAAAAAAAATACTAGCACACCAAAACGACATCGTTTTGGGTGTTATACACTTGCACAACATTGCTGTGATTGGGGAATCACGGCAAAGGATCCCAATTGCAACATATGTGCCAAAATTGTCAAATCAAAAGATTTGTGGCAAGTCCCAAAACTTGACCGAAAGATGAGGGTGGTTTGCGCTATTCACTCTTTGTGGTTACATTGATAAGTGAATAATAATTTATTTATGCCTACTAAAAAGTGTTATAGTGAAAATTAATATTCTAAAATTTATTTATTATGAATAAATAATATTGGTATTAATAATAGTAATATATTATAATGAATAAATAATGTATGTATGTATATATCGGGTATTTTATATATATATATAAAATATCGGGTATTTTATATATATATATATTCGCCCCTGTCACGGATACCGAGTCCTTATCCGAAAAAGAGACTTTCGGCACGTGACATTTAGAGTAAACCCTAAACCCCACGTAAGCCTCATGTCGTATCACGAAACGTGGAAGAAAAGAAACAAGCAAAAGACTCGGGAAACTTACAATTAAGACTTTCCATTAACACATTCAGTCGATTACAACTGTTGTCAAACTAGAACATAAATAACTACTACTCCCTCCGTTTTTTTTTATCTGTCACATTTCAGTTTTTGTCATTTTTTTATTTATCTGTCATTTTACATTTCCAATGCAGCATTTATTATTTTTTCCTCCTTTACCAATAAAATATTTACGTCTCCAATAAAAAAAACACAATTCCAATACAAAAAACTCCTTTACCAACAAAACATTTACATCTCCAATAAAAAAATACATTTCCAATACACATATTAATTATTTTCTTAATTTGTGTGATTCTTCTCTCTGCGACATATATATAAAAACGGAGGGAGTAACATTTATTACAACCAACTTGTCTGAAAATAGGAAATCACCAGAACTCAACGAACTCCATGACTTCTTTCCTGAGCTTGCTCTCCATGCTCATCATCCGGCTCGTTTTTAACCTGCTTATCTTCTTATTCCAAATAAAAGGAGCGAGCACAGTTGTATAGTAAGGAGAAAGAAGATCTAAAGAGAGATTCATGCATGTCGGATGCCGTGAGACACGAAATGAATCTACTTCATCCAACTCACAAACCAGTTGAGAGTATAACTTGAAACGTAAGAAAGCTACTTTTAATTCATAACTTGAAGAATACGTAAAACATCCTTAAAAACATATCTTGAATCATAGGGAACTTCACTTGAAAACCAACCTTAAACCATGCAAAGAAAACATGCCTATTAACTACATTCAGTTTATCTTGCACGCAGGGGCGGATCCACGTGCCTGGGGGCGGGGGGATCACGTGACCCCACTAGATATTTATAATAAAAAAATTGCAAAACGACGTCGTTTTGCGTTTTGATAAAAAAGAAATCCAATTTTAACCTAATTTTAATAAAAATTCCCTTTCCCTCCCATTATTCTGCTGGATATACAGAAACCCGAATCCGGATCCGATCCATAATTGGATCGTCAGATCTGATTCACAGCACCGATCGAGACACTCGATCTAGCACAGCGGAAGCTACGAATAAATTCGCATGCGATTATACCACGATTCAATTCGCATAAACAATTAATCTAACTATGAGAAGGTTGAAGATTTATCTTATTTAAGAGGAATAATAAATCGACATAAAGAGAAGCCACAATCTTCCGGATTGTATCTCCTAGCGACGACTGGTGGACGTCGATCATCGCCTTAGAACCTCCTCGAATATGCACAAGAAAAACCCTAGGTTTTTCTTCTCTTAATGACTAGAACAAGAAACTAATTTTTCTCTTCTTTATTTAATAATGTGGCGCAATTATGAAGTGTGTATTGTGTTGGGAGGAACTCTCTTTATATAGGAAAATAACTAGTCAAGAGAGTTATCCTTTTCACACCACAAAAACCTATTCCCATAAGGAAAAGATAATTTTCCCACAAAATAAGAGATAATTCCCAGAAAATCTATCTCTTAATTTTCCATTAATTATCCAACAAATAGATAATTAATTAATCACACATGTGACATAATCTAGAAAAATTTCTTTTCCTAATTTATCTCATGTGTGGCGCCACCTTTATCATTTTTTTTAATAGAAAATATCTTTTCTATTTTACATATTATTTACCAAATAAATAATATTGCATAATCATTAAATAGACCAACTATTTAATTTATTCTTGAGGTTCCATAAAATGAGAAAACACTCGCGTGTTAGGAGCCAACCCGGGGACCAAGGACCTATAACCAGTAGCTACAACAAATTGAATAAAATATTCATCGAACAAAATATTTCTACTCAACTCATTAATTCCGGAATTACGCCACCATAAATCCGAAACTGAACTCTATCAATTATAGATATAACTTATTCTCAAAACGTCAAGTCGAGTCAATAAGTGTCCATTGATAGAATCATTACATACAGACTAACCCTCCATAGACTATCGTAACGAAGCGGGATTATTTCCGTAAACCTTCTTCATTACATCTTATCCTTATTTATCATTAAACCACAAGTGATCAATTAGTTCATAACCAATACGAACTCCGCGGATCGATCAGTTTTTAAGATCAACAAATAAGGGGATTGTCTTTCTACTTCCTGCAGGAAGGAATGAATTCTATATCTGTGAAACACACACTTCTCACTCATTCCAGAATAGTGCCAACGTGAAAGTGATTCAGACCGTGCCTTTTAGCGATCCTTAACGAACACATCAAACCCTATCTTGAAACCAAGAGAGAGTCTCAGAATCACTTCAGGATTAAGGTTAATCCATATATGATCATCTTGTGATTTAATAAGATTTCTCAATCACGGAATTATATGAGAAACGCAGATTAAATCGGTCCAGTCCTATATGACTCTCATCATATATAAAAGCCCTACTTAGACAACCAATGTCGACGATCCGGATAGGACGGTCACACCATAAAGTGTTATGGGCGCATTAATGGTGGTTTAACCAATAGACCTCATACTTTGATTAACTTCACCACGGACTAACATTTCAAGTGTATCACCATAAACTTAATCCTCATGTGTGACACACACTAAGTTATATGGCTATATACAATACGACTTGGGGTTTTCAGCAGTGTATTAAATATAAACACGAAGCAAATAATAAGATGAGAATAAATTTGTCATTTATTAATTATAAAAACAATTACATAAATTGTCTTTCGGGTGCTACTTCCAACAATCTCCCACTTGCCCGTAAGGACAAGCAAAAATTTTCTTTCGGGCACACTATATCTAATAATCTCTCACTTGCCCGTAAAGACAAGCAATGATTGTTCTTAGAGCACCTCTCCCTTATTCTATCCATCCACAACATTCTCCCACTTGCTCTAAAGCCGATGAGACATATCTCCCAATTTCATACCCGCCAAGCGCTTATCAGTGACACTAGATGCCACACGACTTGGTAAACTGTTCAGCTAGGTTGTCGGATCGAGGTGATCTTTAGGACCGAAATGTCGCCTCTCTGCCCGGTCTGTCTGATCAGGTGGTACTCTCTCTCAATATACTTTTGACCTCTTGTGATTGCGAAGATCATTTGCACAAGCTACCTCTAAACTGTTTTAATAGTAAAAGGGTATCGGCTTATCGAGACCTGGAATTATTTCCAGATCAGCAAGGAACTTTTCAAGCTATACTGCCTCTTTAGCTGCACTGAAAGCTGCTATGTATTCGACTAACAGAGTCAAACTGGCAGTACTAGAATATAGCCCTATCACAATGAGTAAACACTGAGCCTGAGATCGATTCACGATCATCCTTAATCCGACAAAAAATCAGAATCAGTGTAGTCAACGACATTCAGGTTCGCACCTGAACACATAAGCATATGATTCCTCGTTCTCTAAAGGTACTTGAGGATGCTCTATACTGCTGCTCAACGTCCGAATCCAAGATTCGACTTTTAATAACCTGCCTTTCTGATGTGATCCAGCCCAAGAAGATGGAAGAAGCGCCATGAAAGTCTTTATTTATGCTATTGGGCTCGAGAAGAATATTTGAAGTTTATTTATTTATCTTTTTATTATTTATACCACATTGGATATATAGTATTTTATTTTTGATTATCATTTTTATTTATTGTATTTTGTCCCACATTGCTAAATTAGCAATTCGACTTGGAGTCTGTAGCCTATATAAGGCACCTAGGTGGTTCATTTACAAATAGTTTAATTTTGAGTGAAAATTTGATTAAGTCTTCTGACTTGTTTAATCACTTGCGAGTGAGGATCTCTTCATTGTAGAGTTCCACCCTTCAAGAACTTATCGCTGAGCAAGCAAGCGTTGTGGCGTTTTGCCAACGTTCTTAGATTGGATTATCTAAGTTCGTAGCGTTGTGGCGTTCTTGCCAACGTTCTTAGATTGGATTATCTAAGTTTGTTGTTTCGAGCTCGTCTATTGATTCCCTTTAGAAGGTCCTAGGGCAAATCCCGTTCCGGAATCATATCATTTTCTCTATCCAAAAGAGAATTTATCCCATTTTCTGTAAATCCGAAGATTGAGAGAATTATTCCGTGAGGGGCTGGGTAGGAAACCTCTCGTTGAATTTTGCATACGAAAATGCATTATCATCTTAACCAATAAGATGCATGGGACGTTGCCACAACTTGTTCTCATGATTTCGACCGAATCGATTTCTAAGAATACAGTCCACTTTTCTGATTCAGAGAAGCATTGGCTGGTCAGTTCTTGACTCAGATAACACACTCATGTTGTTTCCAACTGATGCAGTGTTATCTTTCTTATTAACACTAATACTCACTACTTTACCAATATTGATATCATAGTCTACAAAAGACTTATCAATATTCAGGTCAAGCCCACACATTTAAAACATGTGAATTTCAATGACTTGAAGGTTTACTTTAATCCACCAATGGATTTAAGCATAGGAAGTCAATCTTCCATTTGCTTTAAGCTAAAAACCCTTCTGTTCCGAAAGAATTCAAGCTCTTTTGTACGGCAAGAAAGTTTCAGGGCATTACCCTTGTTAGTCTTTCTGCTTTTCAGGGAGTTAAGCAAGGCTGAGTGGTGAGAAAGTTTCAGGGCATCACCCCCATTGAACTATCTACTTCTTAGGGTGTTGGACTTATTTTAAGTTTTATTGATGAGTGCCAGACTAGCTGTTATAGAGCAAAGGCAAAAAGATGTCTAGATTAAATGTATAGGCTTATTAGAGTTTGATCCTCTTATAGGTTTGATCAAACAAGCTTTGTAAATGGTCAGCTGACTTTCATCAATGAGACTGTCTAAAGTCGATAGGGTACCTAAGTCAGTGGACTAGTTTAGGAACCTGCTGGAGACTGAAGGCTGAGGGTTCAAACTCAATATTTGAAGGCTAAGAGATCAAACTTAGTATTTAAAGTCAAGGATATGAAATCAGAATTTAGGGAAGTCTGTGATGACCTAAACTGATTGCATATACCTTGTGTACAAGGTCTAAGTTCCATAAGTTAAGTGGTAATTGGAACCTAGTTATGCTCAAATTGGTGTAATCTAACTTCATAACAAAACGTTAGATACAAGATAGTCAGCTGCAGTGTTTTACAAACACATCAACCTTGAAATATGGATCGATGTGTATCTCAAATAGACTTATACACACAGAACTCTTTGGATATATATTTCGAATTAATCAAAGATTACACTTGAAGAATTTACCGGATCAGTAGCTTTAAGTTCAGTAGGATCAGCAGGGTGATTTTCTTGATAATGAACTTGATAGCTTCAGACAAATTATCTTGTTAGGAACATTTTATTATGTTTTGATGATGGCCATACTAGCTGTTATAGCAAGCCTAAAATAAGTTAGAATTCTCTGTATAAGTCTCTACTTAGAGTCTGACATTTTGTTTAAGTTAAGTCAGACAAGTATTGTACTAGTTGGCAGGACGGCTAAGTGAAACAGACATTCGGCAGAGTGAAGCCAGCCAAGCACCAGCAAAGAAGTAGTGAAGACTTAATGGTTTGACTTATAACCAAGGAAGTCTGTGATGACCTTGGATAAGTCTAAGTTATGCTTCAAGTGATGAAACTAAATGTTCAAATATGGTGTACACTGATCTCACCCAAATTAATGATCAGTGAAGTACAAAGATTCTCCTTTAACTTAAGCAATGAAGGAAACAGTGAATCAGCAGAGTAAATTGACTTTTGGCTGAGTGAAGACAAACCAGTGAAGGGAGATCTAAACGGCAAAGTCAGATGGATCACTCGACCGTTCAGAGAATGGTGAAGTAAACCTTATCAAAACCGAATTTAAGTATGATTCAGAGGATCATGCATTAAATGCACAATCAATAAAGGATCAATCAAGGACGGATCTTCTGCTATACATTTGAAGAAAAATCCGATCACTGAAATCAAGGAGAATATAATTAAGGGGGAATCAAGAATAAAATCAAGGATTATTTCCCTCATTAATGTAGCCAACGGACGGAATTTCAAATCTAGTATATTCAAGGCTATAAATAGAAGGCATTGACAGACAGGTAAAACAACGATCGTAAAAAGAAAAACCAGCGAAACTCTCATCAATCAAAAAGCCTTCTCTCACGAACTTACAAGGATTTATCTAGAGATCAACTCGGACATCGAACTACAATTTCATATTCAAAGATCGAGATTGATCAATCAAGTTTGTGAATCTCATTCACAATAAATCAAGCAATCAATCGAAGTCATCCGAGAAGGAGTTGTGTTTGTGATAGTTTCTTTGAAAGATTTGATCTCAAGGAGAGCGTTGAAAGAGACTGAATCACTGAAGCTGTTGCAGTCAAGAAGTGATAGTCTTGTAGATTGAGAAGCTTGGGAAGTCAAGGACAATCTTACTATTGTATCTGTGAAAACAATAGTGAATTCCTCCAATCATCACATGAGAAGAGTGGATTAAGGGATTACACCACCCTGAACCACTATAAGACTTGTGTCAATTTACTTTCTGCAATTTACCTTACTGCATTCATTTAAATTGCCTAGATTATAGTCTATATATGTGATTGTCTAAACTGCTTTGAAACAACATAGCAAGAAGGGACTTATCCGCTGCCCAAAAGCTTTTAAATATAAGAAAAGTTTTTGAAACTCCACTATAGTCATTCACCCCCCCTCTGACTATAGTTCTACCCTTCTCTGGGACCAACAATGGTATCGGAGCAAATGTTCCTAATATCGTAACACATTCGAGATCTAATTTACAGTAACAAGGAGATCACATATTTTCAAAGTAGTTTTCAAATCTGAGTTCTCTATTCATTTACATATAGATCTATTATTTGCACTTATGGATTCCTCAAACTTTATGTCAAAAGTACCTATTTTCAATGTTAATAATTTTGATGAATATAAAATAAGAATGATGTCTCATCTTGCAGCAACTCATGAGGAGATGCTGGACGTAATTAATGATGGACCAATCATGATCATGACTGTGGTATCCACAGGAGCAGATCAAGGGAAGGAAATAGACAAACCCAAGAAAGATTGGACCAAGGATGTGGTATCCACAGGAGCAGATCAAGGGAAGGAAATAGACAAACCCAAGAAAGATTGGACCAAGGATGACAGGAGAAGAGCAAATCTAGACTTTGTTGCAAAAGATATGATTTTGAAGACTCTAGATAGCAACATGTTCATGAGAATCAAAGATTGCAAAACAACAAAGGAGATGTGGGACAAGCTGGCATTGATAAATGAAGGATCTGAAGCAGTTAATGAAAACAAATTATCCGTTGCAAAACAGAAATTTGAAAATTTCAAAATGAAGGCTGGTGAATCCATTGATCAAATGGACAATAGATTCTCAAGCATCATCAGTGAACTGCAACAGCTTGGACACATATATCCCCAAAAAGAAGTATGCTTAAAGATCTTGAGAGGCTTACCTGAAAGATGGAAGATCATAACATCAGTAATCAGAGAAACCACAAACCTTGTAAACACTGACACTCTGACTCTGATGTCCCAACTTAAAGCTCATGAATTCGAGCTGAACGGTGAAGATGGTGCTCCCGCAGAGACACAAAAAGCCACTGCACTGATAGCACCCCAGCAAAGTAACTTTGCTGACTGTATCAGCAAAGAGACACATGAACTTAATGAACAGGTAGCTTTACTAGTTAAACGTTTTGACAGGTTTAGCAAAAATAAGCCATTCAAAGGAAACTCATCATCAAACAAGAGGTCAAGCTCAAACAAAGACATGAAGAAGAAATATGATGAATACAGATGCTTCAACTGCAACAAGAAAGGTCACTTCAAGGCTGATTGTCCTGAAGAAAATGATAAAGATGATGAAAAGAAGAAATACAAAGCATCTGAAAAGAGGAAAGGCAAGAAGGCACTCAAGGCTGAATCTAGCAGTGAAAAGAATGAAGAATCATCTGATAATGACTCGGATGGTAGTGTTGAAGAAGACATCTCAAACAATGAAAAGGCCTGTTTATGTCTCATGACCAAAGAAGTAGATGAAGATGAAGGTGATAGCTCAGACACTAAGAAAACTAGCCTATGTCTAATGGCCAAAGAATCAGATGAAACTGAGGTAACATCTAGCTCTTACTCCTCATCAAATGCATCCACATCTAACACTGCACAATCTTCTATTCTCCCAATAGATCCAGCAGACCTAGTCCGAAATCTCAAGACTAAATTTGATGAAATTGAGATGAATCATGAAATTTTGGAAAAGAAATGCAAGGATCTAAGAAAGGAAAATAAAAGATTAAAGAAAGAACTGGATAATGCAAAAGCTGAACTAACTAATAAGGAGACCTACTCAAATGATCAACTAACAGCAGATGATCATACATCCGTTGTTGACAGATCAGTTGAGAAAATCTCCCCATCAATTAAGATCACAAATGAACCAGCTTACAAACCCTCAAAAAGGTTTGGATCCAGATCTGGTCTTGGCTACAACAGTCAGGATGAGAGTAGAATGGTCAACACAATTCTGAATCCAGGACTAACAATGAACCAAAATTTAGAAAGGGACAGACCATAGTTTCAACCATTCATCCTGTACCGGTGAAGTCAAAACCCAGTGCAGTAAAACAGCAGACTAAATCATCGACCAAGTCAACCAAAAGCAAGGACTTTCTGAAAGGTAAATGAAGACTTTATCCTTCAGAGGATGATTGGAATGTTGCACCTCCAAAATACAAGAAGAAACCATTCCAAAATATGCATCATGTGTTTAAGAAAAATCAATCAAGGTATGTTCCTAGACACATGAAGCAAGTTAGGTTTCCCACTGCATATTGGAAAGTGAAGAAGGATGCAAATGCACCAAAAAGTAGAGAAGTATCGAGAATACCTTCATAGAAATACTAGAAGCTATTACGCCATGCCTTATATATATGAAGTTGATGACTTTAACTATCCAAAAGAAGACCATTTGGATATACACTTGGAGTATGAGGCATGATCGCTATGTGTATGGACCCAAACAAAGGTTGGGTACCTAAACTTAATTAATTTGTTTTGCGGGATGTCTGGTACATAGACAGTGGATGTTCCAGACACATGACAGGAAACAAGAAATGGCTCACTGACTTCAAAGCTTTTGATGGACCCAAAGTCACATTTGGAGGCAAAGAAAACCCTGGCAAGATTAAGGGGGAGGGCACAATGCTCAAGAACAGTATGAGGATTCAAAATGTGGCATATGTCAAGGGACTTAATTTCAATCTGATGAGCATTAGTCAATTTTGTGACAAATGCTACAATGTGCACTTCAACAAGGAAGGATGTAAAGTCATTCACTGCCAAACCAACACAGTAGTACTTGCAGGAAGAAGAAAAGATAACATGTACGTGGTGGATTGGAAAACAGCCAAAGTAGAAACATGTCTGTTTGTCAAAAACAAACAATCAACTAACTGGATCTGGCATAGAAGACTAAACCACCTAAATTTCAAGACCATCAACAAATTATCAAAGAACAAGTTAGTTGAAGGCTTGCCAGATATCACAATCAAGAAAGAAAGTCTATGTGATGCATGTCAGAAAGGGAAACAAATCAAAAGTTCCTTCAAGTCAAAACCCTATCAATCAACAACAAGAATTCTACATCTGTTGCATATGGACTGTTTGGACCAAAGCACACCATAAGTGTAAGTGGTAAGAAATACACCTAGTAGTGGTGGATGACTACTCAAAATACACCTGGACCATCTTCATGAACAAGAAGAAAGAAACACTCAAAAAGTTGCCAGATTTGCTACGAAGACTCCAAATTGAGAAAGACCTGAAAATCATCAAGATCAGATCAGATAGAGGCACTGAATTTCTCAATGAAATTATCAGAACCTACTGTGAAGAAAGTGGAGTACTACATCAATTATCTGCAGCAGGAACTCCACAACAAAATGGTGTAGCAGAAAGAAGAAACAGAACTCTCAAAGAAACAGTCAGAACAATGATTGCAGAAGCATGCTTGCCAAAGAGATTTTGGGGTGAAGCAACAAACACAGCATGCCATACACAAAACAGATCAATCATCAACATACATCATGGAAAGACTCCATACGAAATATGGAATGGTAGAAAACCTAATATCTCATATTTGCATATGTTTGTATCAAAATACTTTGTTTTGAACAGGAATCAGCTGCATACATTTGATGAAAAGGCTGATGAAGCAATCTTTATATGATACTCAGACACCAACAAAGCATTTAGAGTACTCAACAAGAGAACATTGGTGATTGAAGAATCAATACATGTAGTCTTTGATGAACCAAATACAAATGGTGAAAGTTTTCAAGAACATGAAGAAGAAGCAGTACAAAGGCAAGTGTATATGAATACAACAGTACCAACAACTATTCTGCATCACAATTTTGGAAATCAAGATGAGCCACAAGTCAATACAACAGAAGAAGCACAAGAATTTGAAGCTTAGGTACAACATGAAATTACAGAAGCACCAAGTGAAGAACAACTTCAACCTGACCAAAATTGGCTAAGAGATCATCCTGAAGAACAAGTTATTGGAGATATTCACATAGGAGTGAGAACCAGAAGACAACTGAAGCATATGTTAACATGTTTTCTATCACAAGTGGAACCCAAGACAATAGATGATGCAATTCAAGATGCAGATTGGATCACAGCCATGCTAGAAGAACTAAATGAATTTGAAAGAAATAAAGTCTGGGAACTTGTTGATAGACCAGATATGGCCAACATCATTGGAACAAAATGGGTATTCAGAAACAAGATGGATGAGCAAGGAATTGTTGTCAGAAACAAAGCAAGGCTAGTTGCAAAAGGCTATTCTCAAGTAGAAGGAATAGATTATGATGAAACATTTGCACCAGTAGCAAGATTGGAGGCAATCAGACTCTTTCTAGCCTTTGTTGCACACAAAGATTTCAAAGTCTATCAAATGGATGTCAAGAGTGCATTTCTGAATGGACTTTTGGAAGAAGAAGTATATGTGGAACAACCCCTTGGTTTCCAACTCAAAGGAAAAGAAGACAAAGTATACAGACTAAAGAAAGCTCTTTATGGACTCAAACAGGCACCCAGAGCCTGGTATGAAACACTATCACAATTTTTGATCAAGAATGGATTCAACAAGGGAACTATAGATAAGACTCTATTCAAATTAGAGGAAGGAACAAGCACACTGCTAGTACAAATCTATGTTGATGACATCATCATTGGATCAGAGGATGAAAAGTTATGTGAGAAATTTGCAAACCTGATGAAGAGCAAATTTCAGATGAGTATGATGGGAGAATTAAATTATTTTCTTGGCCTTCAAGTAAAGCAAATGAAAGATGGTATTTTCATCAGTCAAGCCAAGTATACAAAAGACCTAATACACAAGTATGGTATGGATACAAGTGGCACAGCAGATACACCAATGTGTGCAAGAGTCACTCTTGGAAAAGATGAAAATGGAAAGGATGTTGATCAGAAAATGTATAGAGGAATCATTGGATCCTTACTCTACTAAACTGCAAGTAGACCTAATATAGCATTTGCAGTTGGAGTATGTGTATGATTTCAAGCTCAACCAAAAGAATCACATCTTCTAGCAGCCAAAAGAATAATCAAATACTTGAAAAACACTATCAATGTTGGAATTTGGTATCCAAAAGATGGAGGATTCAAGTTGATATCATATTCAGACTCTGACTATGCTGGATGCAAAATAGATAGAAAAGCACCTCTGGAACTTGTCAAATGCAAGGCAGCAGACTAGTTTCATGGTTTAGCAAAAAGAAAAACTCCATAACTACATCAACAGAAGAAGCAGAATATATAGCAGCAGGCAGTTGTTGTGCACAAGTACTCTGGATTAGACAACAACTAAGGGATTATGGAGTGGAGGAAAAAACAATTCCAATCATGTGTGATAACACAAGTGCAATATCTATTACTGAAAATCCAGTGTTGCATTCAAGAACCAAGCACATTGATGTGAGACATCATTTTATCAGAGATCATGTTGAAAAAGGAGATGTCATCCTAAAATACATACCCACTGAAGATCAATTGGCTGACATCTTCACTAAACCACTCAGTCATGAAAGATTTAGCATGTTGAGAACTGAGTTAGGAATGATTGAAATCGATTAAGTACCAAAGAACGGCTAACTGGAGTAATCGGCTAAGTAACTTCATCAGCTGTTCAAACCTTTGCCGTTACAGGAGATGAAGCAAGTAAGGCACTGGTATCCAGCAAAATTGACTTAACTGATTGTTAGGAACATGCAAGTAAAGCGGCTCAGTGAAAGAGTCACTACATCGGCTAAGTGACCAGCCAAGGCACTCCACCGAAATAAAAATTGGAGTCATGGGCAAATAACAGTGTGAACAAAATCTATTATTTTTACACATGGAGAATAAGGGAGTTATGGAAGATTATCCTGAGGATGATTACATACGTGGAGATCAATTTATAATTATGGAGGTAATTATATTATTTTTTTTGAATTACAAACGCCTCGATTCCCGGGCTCTATCATTACTTACCACTATCCACTCCCCCACTTCACTCGAATATCGCGATTTACATAGACAAAATCACGCCATTATGTCATAAAATCCTTTCATATTCAAACCACGTTCACACGACCCAAATCATCCTATATAAACGGTACTTAGATATTTTCAGAAATTTTTACACTCCCTTGCAAATCATACATTCCATTGCAAATTCGCACTTCACTTTCAAAAATTCTTTTAACTTCCAACAATGGCTTCATCCTCCTCAACCACCCAAACTGGGTATGAAAAATCGATTGCCACTGGATCATTCTTCCAAGAAGAACACTACTTAAAGCTTTGTGGAGATGATGAAGAAGCAAAACGATTGGCAGCTGGATGCAAAAACCTAAAATTATCAACCTTTCTCAATCCCCCAATAACCGAAGTCTGCTATGAAAGTCTAATTTCTTTCTGGAAATCTGCAAAATACGTCTCTAGGCTCCTTGCAGAAGAAGGTGACGAATGGGAAGAAGATAAGATTGTTGCATCTGTCAATGGCAAAGACATAGTGATTACGGAAAAGGTAATTCGAAAACATCTTAAACTTTCAAATAAGGGTCAAGCAAAGGTGACTTTGGTACCACAAAACCTGGATGATTTCTGGGTAACCATCGCCAAACCGGCAAACCCAGGATCTAAGAAAGTCAATTGTCTTAATTAGATCCGCTTTAAAGAAACCATTCAGTGAATTCAGTGCCCTAATTGGCAAAACAATTGAAGGAAAGTTGGGAGCAAATAATGCCATGACAGAAATCAGAATGCGGTTAATGGGAATCATCTACGACAATCTGGAATTCAATTGGGCAAAGTACTTCTTTTTAAGACTCAAAGAACAAATCCAAGGTGAAGTTAAAGCAGCCAAAAAGGGATCAACAGAAGGAAAGATGAAGAAAGGACAATTCTGGGTGAAAAAGTCATATGGGATTCAGTTACACTATTTGATGCAATGTCTCAAAGTCCCTGTTGTACAACTTCACAAACTGCATGAGTCCAAGGTCATGTTTACCTATGTTAAACAACAAAAACAAGCAGGAGGAGGGAAGAGAAAGAAAACAACAACTCATCCCTCCGGTCAAAGAAAGAAGCAAAAGGTTCAACGCAATCTGGACAAGACAGCCTTTGGAAAATTAATCGATGAAGAAGAAGAAGAAGAGGATTCTGATGTTGAGGCAGAACAACAAGAAGAAGAAAATGAAAGTGAGGATGAACAACCTCTAAATGAGGAAGTCACAGGAGACACTGAAGATGGTGAGGAATCTCCTGAAGAACCTGCACAATTGTCTGCAAACGATATTGATGATCGCATTGCAAAATATCTTGAATGGAAATAAGGCGATTCCAGAAATCAGATTCTAGATTCGGAACGCATGCTTGCTGAGGAAGCTTGGCTCTTCAACTTTCTGGGAATCACCACTCTGGTTGGTGTACTTGATGAATCTCCTCTCTGGGACATGGTCGATGTAGCAAAGACAAAATTGCCCCAGATCTCTAACAGCCACAGTGATGACTCAGAAGATGGTGGAGATGATGATGATAACACTGATCAAGATGATGGAGATGATCATGATGACAATGATAATGATGACCATCATCCTGATGATCATGACAAACAAGGAGAAGAGATTACTCCTACACCGGATGCAATTGATAATGACATTCTTCTAAGCACCTTCCTACATCCACATGTATCCCACAAGTCAACAACACTAGCTAAGACAACCACTCAACCACTATCTGCTGCAACTCCGGTGGACAAAGACAAACATAGTGGACAACGCTCACCGCCGCCACTCCAGTCAAGGCAATCCCCAGCACAGAGCAAGGGGAATAGCAGCTCAAGCCACACCAGCATACACATCTACCCAAATTCTTGAAGATTTGGATGTCAATATAGATGTGACTCAGAATCAAGATAGAGGACAGCAAACAGACCCAGAGCCAGCTGACATCCGGCACAAACTCTCTCAGCTGGCCACAGGTATCTCAGATGAAACCTTTGCAAAAGCAGCAGATCTGCTAGCAGAAGAATTAGAGCAGCAAGCCATGCACCTCAGATCCATGACTTCGGCATTCAATGACAAAAGCTAATCCATTGAGCGAAAATTTGAGGCCATTGCTGAATACATAGAGGCAGAGAACATTGTTGTTCAACGCCAAGGAGACTTGATGAGACAACTCAACATTAACATCACAAACAATCTTGCAGGTCTCAGGCAACACATTTCTCAGGAAAATGACTCCATGGCAGTGGCATTTGGCACAAGATTCCGTAGTGTCACTGAGAAACTGACTAGTCATGATAACAGATTCACATCCATCGAATCAAAGCTGGACTCTCTGATTGGAACGGAAGAGGCCACAAATAGCATCTTACTCCAGCAAAGGGATGATGATGCCAAAAAGGGGGAAAATCATGATAAGCCTGAAGGATCAACTATTAGACCCCCAAACTTCACTGAAAAACAAATGAGAGCAAGGGACAGAGAAATCAGAATCAGAAATAAAGCAGAGGAACATCAAAGGAGGGCTAGAGAAGAAAGAGAAAAGCCCTAAACGAACCTGCATTGGATTTCCTCATCCTATGCAAAGAAGAGATAATGACAGAGAGATCCGGCAATCGGCAAAGACACGGATCTAGCCAAACCAAGAGGATCGACAAGTCAACACGGACTTAGCACCGGAGGAAACACCAAGAGGCGCGGCTCGGATACTCTTGGTACACCGTGGGCACAATGTACACTGTCACAAAAGCAAAGCGAGAATATGAAGTAGATGTACTAGACCATGTAAGAGAATTTTTTCAGTAGTGGGGAAGGACTCTATCCTCATTTTTCACAAGATGAAGCATGGGCTGATTGGCTAAGCTATTAGGATGAAAGGATGAGAACTGATATGGCCAAACTCTACAATGATGTCAAGAGAGAATTTGCACTTCTAAAACAAACCAACAGCAAACCTAGCTCAGCCATACCACTTTCTACAAAAGGACCAGAAGACTTGCCAACTGAACAGCAAGAAGACTTCAACTATATGGTAAAATTCTTCAATCCTATGGAAAGGATGGACAAACAGGAGCAGTGGAGTCTCTACAAAAGTCTCAAGTTTGCTGACTCACATATTGCTGAAGCTAGGGAGAGACTTGAGAAGCACTTTGGAGAACCTAGGGCAAATGAGACTATGCCAGATTTCAACATACTCTTTGATAAGAAAGTATTCAAGGGGGTATCTGAATACACTACTATGGCATACTGGAAGTGGAAGTTTCCTGAGATTGATTGGAAAGATATGGAAGAAGTCCAAACCACAAAGTTCAAAAGGTACAAGGCTGAATTAAGCAAAATGTAGTTTGTAACACTTGAATAATTTTTGAACTTATTGCCCTTATATGGACGAATAAAGTTGTTGAATTTTTAATCTGTTAATTATTATGAAAATTTTGGCTTACTTATGTTCAGTCTTATGAGGGTTTTGGCATCATCAAAAAGGGGGAAATTGTTAGGAACATTTTATTATGTTTTGATGATGGCCATACTAGCTGTTATAGCAAGCCTGAAATAAGTTAGAATTCTCTGTATAAGTCTCTACTTAGAGTCTGACATTTTGTATAAGTTAAGTCAGACAAGTATTGTACTAGTTGGCAGGACGGCTAAGTGAAACAGACATTCGGAAGAGTGAAGCCAGCCAAGCACCAGCAGAGAAGCAGTGAAGACTTAATGGTCTGACTTATAACCAAGAAGTCTGTGATGACCTTGGATAAATCTAAGTTATGCTTCAAGTGATGAAACTAAATGTTCAAATATGGTGTACACTGATCTCACCCAAATTAATGATCAGTGAAGTACAAAGATTCTCCTTTAACTTAAGCAATGAAGAAAACAGTGAATCGGCAGAGTAAACTGACTTTCGGCTGAGTGAAGACAAACCAGTGAAGGGAGATCTAAATGGCAAAGTCAGATAGATCACTCGACCGTTCAGAGAACGGCGAAGTAAACCTTATCAAAACTGAATTGAAGTATGATTAAGAGGATCATGCATTAAATGCACAATCAATAGAGGATCAATCAAGGACGGATCTTCTGCTATATATTTGATGAAAAATCCGATCACTGAAATAAAGGAGAATATAATTAAGGGGGAATCAAGAATAAAATCAAGGATTATTTCTCTCATTAATGTAGCCAACGGACGGAATTTCAAATCTAGTATATTCAAGGCTATAAATAGAAGGCATTGACAGACAGGTAAAACAACGATCAAAAAAAGAAAACCAAGCAGAAACTCTGTCAATCTGAAAAGCCTTCTCTCTAAACTTACAAGGATTTATCTAGAGATCAACTCAGACATCAGAACTACAATTTCATATTCAGCACTGAGATTGATCAATCAAGTTTGTAAATCTCATTCATAATAAACTGAAGCAACTGAATCAGAAGTCATCTGAGAAGGAGTTGTGTTTGTGATAGCTGCTGAAGGATTTGATCTCAAGGAGCAGTGAAAGAGACTGAATCACTGAAGCTGTTGCAGTCAAGGAGTGATAGTCTTGTAGATTGAGAAGCTTGGGAAGTCAAGGACAATCTTACTATTGTATCTGTGAAAACAATAGTGAATTCCTCCAATCATCACAGGAGAAGAGTGGATTAAGGGTTTACACCACCCTGAACCACTTTAAGACTTGTGTCAATTTACTTTCTGCAATTTACCTTACTGCATTCATTTAAATTGCCTAGATTATAGTCTATAGATATGATTGTCTAAACTGCTTTGAAACAACATAGCAAGAAGGGACTTATCCGCTGCCCAAAAGCTTTTAAACATAAGAAAAGTTTTTGAAACTCCACTATAGTCATTCACCCCCCTCTGACTATAGTTCTACCCTTCTCTAGGACCAACAATCTTGTTGTTCTTTAATTTTCATTCACTGTTTTCATCACTTGTATCTGAATCAGGAGTCCTCTATTTATAGGTGAGAATCTTGCGACTTATGTTTGAAATTCAAACATAGCCGTTTCAGATTTGTCCCTTTCATGACTTGTATTATGTCCTCAGACATAGTATCGACACCTTGTCGATTTACTTTTGACAGCTTTGATGTATTCACCCTTTGACTTATATCTGATAATGCATAATATTATCACGGTGGCTAAGCGGTGGTCGTGAAGATGGAAATCTAGCTGTTTTTAATAGATGTGGTGGGGGCGGCCGGTGAGGCACGGCGGTGAGGTGGCGTAATGAATGAATGCTAGAGAAAATGAACTTGACAAGAGTTTTGTCCTCATTGTCTATTTTGCATATCTCTCCTCTATGAAATTACACAAGCCTTCCTTTTATAGGCAAGGGCAAGAGCTAGGGGCATGGGGTAAGGACAGGTAAGTACAGTATACAGTGATGTCAAGTGGACAATACAACCGGCGACGTCGTTACGAGGTCGCTCGAGTCGCGATCTGCAATCTCGCTTCCTCGCTCTACCTCGACTTCCCCTTGGTCGCTCCTTTCCCGGACTCGTTCCATCTCTTATTGATCTCCGACTTAGGAAGCTGGGCGGCCCCCTGAGTGACTAAGACCTTATAGATTAACACGATCGTCATGAGGTTTCCATCCTGCGACCCTATCCAGATTGTTGCTTCCGACGCTGTGGCCGCGGACCGGCTCCATCCTGGTGACTAGATGAGCGGTTTTCGTTAACACATAGGTGGCCGCATATTTAGACACATCAATGGCCCTCTACTCTATGTCTTGGGCACTTTCGAGGAGGCCAAGCATAGAGTAAAGAACACAAAGATTGTTCAGATTGCTGGGGTCTTCCGATTATTTGTTCTGGATCGAGCTATCATGCGGACGATCTCGAAATGATTTCGGGATTGCTGACCTTGTCGTCTGAAGCGACTTAGTTACTAAGGGCCGCGCTATTCGTGCATCTTGCCTCAAAGCATCTCTGGGTCTGGCGACCTTGTCGTCTGAAGTGACTTATTCACTAAGGGCCGCGCTATTCGTGCGTCTTGCCTCAAAGCGTTTCCGGGTCTGGCGACCTTGTCGTCCGAAGCGACTTATTCACTAAGGGCCGCGCTATTCGTACGTCTTGCCTCAAAGCATTTCTGGGTCTGGTGACCTTGTCGTCCGATGCGACTTATTCACTAAGGGCCGCGCTATTCGTACGTCTTGCCTCAAAGCGTTTCTGAGTCTGGCGACCTTATCGTCTGAAGTGACTTATTCAACGGGGATTTTTGCAAGTCATGGTGGTGGCGAGCTTGATCAGCACGGGCTTGTGTTTGGGGACGTGGAGTGTCAAACGTGAGTGGCGCGGCAGTTGAACCGTCAGATCGTGGTCTTTTCGGTTTATAGGTAACTGCAGCCACATGGATGTTGATGGCGCCTCGGCAACTGCCCTAGTAATGGCGCAGTCATTGATTAACATACGTTATTACGTGGGCATTGATTGACCCGCCGTAATGATGGCGATTTTGAAATTCAAACTCCCCAAGATAACTGCTCGAATCTGGACCGTTGGGTAAATCCCACCTGGACCGTACGATCAAATTATCTTGTCTATATAAGGGTCCAACCTCCTATTCGTTCAACACTTTTCGCCCTTACTACTTTTTCCCACTTTTCTCTCAGGTTTTTGGATCTTTTCATCAGCTTCGAGTGCTTTCCGTTGAAGATTTGAAGTTTCCGGCGGCCAATCTTGAGGTTTCTGCTTGCTTTCTACAGTTTCCGATCATTCTTCAGCTAGATAGGTAATTCCTCACCCCCTAAGCTCCTCCGATGGTTTTTCCTGTAGGATTTCCTTTCATTCTTTTGCATTTGTTCCTTCGCTTCGCGTTTCGTGCATGACCTGGAGTGTGGGGGGGGAATAAAGACTTGAGTTTTTGAATTGGTGTCCTTGTTTTGGTATGGTTTTCCTTTGGCACAAACTGGGCATTTTCTGGAAAAAGGGGTGTGCTTTTTCTTAGCAATTCGTAATGTCCTTCCTCCTTTGTACTTTTATTGTGGCATCCAGTCCTGCAAAACCGCAGGGAAGGTGTCGAGATGGGTGCAATCACCTCCCTGGTGTGATCTACATTATCCCAGGTGATTTAAAGCTCCACCTTTCCTTGTTTTGCAGGATGTTGGATGGCGATTTTAGCCTTGGCGGCGATTCTGAAGTAGATCGAGAAGCGTATGACTACGCCCTAGAGGATGAGCTCGCCGAATCTAGCCCCGAGGTGGTCGACCGCGATGACCTAGAAAACGAGATTATGGAGGGGGCACTGTGGTATATGACCTTGAGGATCCTTTCGGCCTAGGGAATCTGTTATCCGATCCGGTGCCTAGGCGGAAGAAAAGTCGCAAGGAGGCGGCTCGTAGTCGACGCGAGGCAAGTACTAGTGGCCGCGGCTGCGATGATGATATTTCGGCAGTGGAGGGTGCTAGTAGTGCTGGGGTGCCTGGCGATGACGAAATCTATGTGGAGGACGCCGCCTTGCATAGGCTGATGGGATCCAGTGAGGACGATTCTGAATCGGTCCCGCGCAAACCTCTGGAGCTCCCCAAAAAACCTAAGAGAAAAAAGGTTGATCCCTCGACCATGACGGTAGGGGAGGCGGCGGCTAAAGGGAAGCCTTCAAAGCCTAATAATCCCGAGGCCTTAAGGGAATTTGCCCTCATGAATCTGTATGAGAAGGATGTAGAGAAGCATTGGCGACGGATCTCAGTAGAGTCTGAGACCTCGCCAAAACCCTTCAGCGATTTTACAATATTGACCCCAATCTCTACCGGTTTTCCTTGATCGACTTTAACAAGGAGGAAGACAAGCTACGGCCTGGCGATCGAGAAGATTTTATTTGTGCTCGCCGCCCTGAGGATACCATAATTCTTCACTTTGATCACTTCTTTGCCGGCTTCCGGCCCCCTTTCGATCCTTTTTTGGTTAAGCTACTGTGCGAGCTGCGAGTGTTGCCATGCGACCTGGCCGTTGGGGCCGCCATTCAGATCATGTCTTTCATTGTTCTCTTTTGAACGATGAAGCAAGAGCCTACCTTTTCCATGTTCAAACAGTTTCATTTGCTATGTGGTACTTCTTTCCCGGGGCAGGCCCCCAACAAGATACACAACTAGGGGGATCGCGTTTTTAAGGTCGAGTTGAAAGTTGGTTGGCCTTTCCCTCATTCCCCTCCCCGCAAAGGGAAATTTTCTATGATTGGTTTTGATGATCCTTTTGTGGACGAGTATCGATTCCTCCGAGGACTTCTGGCGATAATAGACTCTGATGGGGCCGCGCCCTCGAAGAGGACTGTGTCCTGGATCGATCTCCTAGACATGGCGGAGCCATATGCGAGCAGAGCCGGAATTGTGGGGCCGGCGAAAGCCCAACCTCTGGTGGCTATTGTATCTGAGGAGAGTGATTCTGATTGGGTCGGAGAATGTCATGTAAACCGTTGCTTTCCCTCATAATGTGCGGCATGTCAGGGTGATCCCAGCAAGAGGCTTCACCGTAATTTTTCTTTGCTTTCTATTTCATTACTCTTCCTGCCTTATTGCTTTGTTTTTTGTTTATTTTTCCAGCTTTTGATGAACTTTTAAACTTTCAGTCAGCGAGATGGATGCTACTGAGAGGCGGGCTCAAAGGTAGAAGTTGGCAGCTGATGCCGCAAAAGGCAGGCTGGCGGCGCTGAAACAAGCTTTGGAAAGGATCCCTCGAACGGTCGACGCTTCGGTGGTTGATGAAGCTTATAATCCGAATCTTCAAGCTCCGACAGTGACCCTAGTCGGCGCAGGCTCAAGTCAAACTGGAGGGGCCCAAAAAAGGTTGCCAGCTGACGTACCTGCTAAAGAGGCCCATGAGCCCAAACGATCAAGGGTCGAAAAGTCTAAAGTTGCTGGCGGCACTAGCAAGGGTTATGATCGCACCAATAAGCGAACTGCTACAGTGGAGGAAGTCGCTGATGAGGAGAGGGTGTCGCCAAAGGGGACGTTTCCTCGTGGATACCAGGGGAAAGAGGCCTTTGGTTGGACGCTGAGTTCACCGGAGGTCCGCTCGATATGGTGAAGGCAAGCCAACTTAGGGAGGCTATTGCTGACGTTATCCCTCTGGGCCGCTTGTCATGGGACGCGCCGGCCGGAGTACAGATGGATTTTGTTTCTCCACCCATGCTACTTTTCAACCTTACCCTGGTTAAGGAATTTTACTCCGTGTTGTCGGAGGCCTCACCGGGGGAGACGGTTAGTTCCGTTGCTCTCCGAGGCGTCTCAGTTGACTTTTCTCTAGAGACTATCAACGCTGCCCTTCGCATTCCTGCCGTCAATCCCTCTGCTCATTATGAGGTGGCTTGGGACCTTGGAGATGAAGAAAGCTGGGGAATTCACCTACGACGCGCAATTTATGAGCTTTTCCCCCACCGTCGCCGTCCCCGTACTCTGGGTCCCGCGTCTGAGCTGTCTCGTAGTAATCGTGAGTGGAAAAGGTTTATTAACTCGCGAGCTCTTCCGTCAGTGGATTTTGAGGTGGTTACTGAGGCTGAGGCTTTACTTCTCCACGCTATTCGCGACCCCCAAGTGGATATTGATTGGGGGATCCTGATCCATCGTGAAGCTATTGCATTTGCTGTTTCTATAGACCCTAATCGCCGCATTCCGTATGGGTCGCTGATTTCTAAATTGTGTACTGATGTAGCCAGAGTGCCGGTTCATTCATTGGATCACGACGGTTTCGCTTGAAGTAATTTAGTTTGCCTTATCGATGTTTTCCGATGTCCCTGTTTTTGGTTAAGCTTGCGGGAGCTGTTTCCTCAAGCTTGCCGGGAACAGCGATGTGCCTCTGTAGCTGAATTGTATTAGTCGGAACTAGCCTTTACTTTTCTGAATAAATTGTTTGGGCTTACATATAATATCTTTTCAAGTTATCAGCGTGCCAAGGCCTATTGTATTCGCGACCTTGACTGTCTCTCAATACATAAGTTCCCTTTTTGATAATCCTTGCGACCTGAAGAGAACCCTCCCAGTTTTCCAATAACTTGCCTTTTTGGGCCTTGTGACCCGTAGCTTCTCTCTTGCGCAAAACGTAATCTCTTACTGTGAAGTGATGGTCGCGGATACGCTTGTCATGATGTCGTTTTGCATCCTGTTTGCAATTGAGCAGGCGACCATAAGAATTGATTCGCTTTTCCTCCGCTAAGTCGATGTCAAGCTGTCGGCTTTGTGGATTTTCGGCCTCATTGAAATGAGCAACCCTAAGACTTTGCAGGGCCATTTCTACCGGGGCCATAGCTTTTGACCCGTAGGTTAAAGCGAAAGAGGTCTCCCCTGTAGTTGTCTTTCTCGATGTCCTAAGAGACACTCAAAGTATATGATGTCGCGACCTGCTCTTGTGTCGACCATGACCCGGTTAACCCCGTGCAGCTCATTAACTCCGATCTTGAGGATGATTGGCACCTCCATGACGCCCTTTACGGTTGTTAGTTCGCTCTTGGTGAACATTATTCCTTTCTCTTTTTCTCCCAAGACTATCGGTTTCTCGAAACCTCGCGTGTTGATCGAGTGTATTTGCGACTTCAGCTGATTGTTGCTGGGGAGGCTTCCATGAATAACCTGGACCTCCCTTTGATAAGTGCGAGGCGTTCACCCCTTACCGGCACCAGCATCACCATCGTGTTTATACTTGGTGGCAGGTCCCTCTCTTATTGTTGGACTTATTTTAAGTTTTAGTGATGAGTGCCAGACTAGCTGTTATAGAGCAAAGGAAAAAATATGTCTAGATCAAATGTATAGGCTTATTAGAGTTTGATCTTTGTATAGGTTTGATCAAACAAGCACTGTAATTGGTCAGCTGACTATCATCAGCAGACCTGCCTATATCAGTAGGGTACCTGAGTCAGTAGACTAGTTTAGGAACCTGCTGAAGACTGAAGGATGAGGGTTCAAACTCAGTTATTGAAGGTTAAGGGATCAAACTTAGTATCTAAAGTCAAGGATATGGAATCAGAATTTAGGGAAGTTTGTGATGACCTAAACTGATTACATATACCTTGTGTACAAGTTCTAAGTTCCATAAGTTAAGTGGTGATGGGAACTTAGTTATGCTTAAAATGGTGTAATCTAACTTCATAATAAAAAGTTAGATATAAGATAGTCACCATAGTGTTTTATAAACACAAAGAACCTTGAACACATTGATCGATGTATATCTCAAATAGACCTTTACACACAGGAACCTGCTGGATAAGATATTTGAATTAATCAAAGATTACATTGGAATATTACAAGGAAAAGGACAGATAACAACTTTTGATTTTGTCAAACAAATCAATGGTCAAGATTAAAAGAACGTTGGAAAGAAACAGAGGTTTATCCAATGGATACAAGTCAAAGGGTGAACACGATCAAAATCACAAAAAAAATGGCCGACGATGTCGATTACTATGTCTGAGAGACACGAATGCAAGTCATGAAAGGGACAAATCTGAAACGGCTATGTTTGAATTTCAAATATAAGTTACAAGAATTCTCACCAATAAATAGAAGACCCCTGATACATAAACAAATGATGATTTTTGGGAAGAAAAACAACAATTAATCTTGAGCTTCAAATTCTTATCAAGAAATCACCCTTCTGATCCTACTGAACTTAAAGCTACTGATCCAGTAAACTTCTTCAAGTGTAATCTGTCATCAAGATACATCAAGTTTACACACTTGAAGACATCAAGATGCTGATCATTTCATCCTCAATTTCTTTGAAAAAGTGAATCACTTACTTGATTCAAACTTTCTTTTACAAGAAACCTGCTGAAGACAGTCTAGTATCTTAGGGTGTCAAGGACTGTTGTTTGTGGTGGAGCTGGTGAAGAGGCAATCCTACCCTTCATGGACCAGTGGAAGACTTTGGAGCAGCAATCCTACCTGTTCCAAGTGTTTAGTTTGTGAAGCCATAGTTATTGGTGAAGGACAAACAACTTAGGGATTTTTGTAACTGCAACCTCAAGGATCTCTAGTGAATTACCTCCAACATCACAGGAAAAGAGTGGAGTGACATGATTACACCACCTGGAACCACTATAAAATTGCCTATTTACTTTCTTCATTTAAATTCTTCATTTAGTATATTAAGCACATCAACCTACTGAAACTAGCAACTGAATCACACACTTACACTACTGAGTATCTAATACTTGGTATCATATTTTAACAACAATTAATAAGGCTTAACTTGAATATATTCCGCTGCAACAAATTCAGTAAATTCAACGATCAATACAGACTCTAAGTTGTCGCCAGACTCATCGAAAGATCGGCGAGAAAGTTATCGAACTTGCTTTGAGTTTGTTAACTCAAAAAGTTTTAAGTGTTAAGTTTATTCACCCCCCCCCCCCCTCTAAACTCCTTTTCAAGGGACCAACACTTATCAACCTTTCGATTTCACTTCTTAGAGTAAAACATTCATCAGTAATGTGCCCGTGATCTCTGTGATAGTCGCAGTATTTCGATTTATCGCGAGTGCTACCGTCGCCTTTCAATGGCCTAGGTCTCTCAATTTTCTCGCGAATTTCGAAAAGTATCTAGGATGGTTTCGTGTTGAGGGGGTGAAATCATTTTCATTGAATTTGTACGGCACCTTGGTTTCGCGATCTGGGTTCGCGCCACTACCACGTTCCTTCTTGCGCTCGTCGTCGCAATCCTCTTTATGGGAGTTGGGCTCGGCTTTAGGTTTTGATTTTCCGGTGAGAGATGGCACTTCACTTACCCCTATCATTCTAGCCCTTTCTAGCATTTCCCTTAGGCCCGCTCTTGGGGGCCGCAGGTTAAACTCCGTCTTCATAGGACCCTGGGAAATTCCTGTGAGGAAGCAAGTTATGATGGCGTCGTCGGGAATATTCCTCGTTTGATCATAGAACCTGACGAACCGTTCGTAGTAGTCCTTCCCAGATTCATTTTCGCCCATGCGGACCTCAAAGAGATCCTCGATGGTTTTCTTTGCTCTACTTGCGGATTCAAATTCTCGCACAAATTTTTCAGATAGATCCTCCCAACTTTCAATCGAACCACGAGGGAGCCCACGGACCCAGGAGGCGGCCCTATCCTGCATACTTCCGACTAGAGTGATACACCAGCCAGACTTGTTCTGGGTTGCTAGACTAATGCGACCCTGGAAAGCTGTGAGCCAATCGTGTGGGCAAGTGTTTCCGCTATAGTAATTGTAGCTAGGATAGCTGACTTTTTCTTTGTTGGTGGGCAAAGTTTCGACTATCTTCTTGGCGAGCACGTCGATCCCAGATATAGGGGCGGTCTTTTCGGCGGGCCTCGAATTTTTGAGATCAGCGAGCTCTTTCTTCATTGTTTCCATCTGTTCTGCAAGGACCGGATCGTGTCTCGGTATAGGCGGGGGCGGACAGGCCGCTAACTCAATCCCGTGCTCTGAGACCGCTTGATTTCGCGACTCCTCCTTTTGGGCTCGCTTTTCCCTTATTATCAGCCGGGCGTCCCTTTCATTCCTTCCTTCCTGCCTAGGTATCACCCCTCTTTCTGGGAGGCTTAATGGGCTTAGAGCCCGACCCTTTTCTTTCTCACCCAGCCTTTTAAAAGCGGAGCCTCTTTCTCTACTTTCCTTGGAATTTTTGCGGCTAGGTCGAGCAGGGGTTTGGATGACCTCTTGCTCTCCCAGGCGGCCTTTACGACCTGAGGACTGGATGCTTTCCTCAACTTCTACCCTTTGACTCTGACGCTCTTTCTCTGGTGCCTTGTGGTTGGGCTCGCCCCTAGGCTGGATCGCCTCCCGAACTGGCAAAGGTTCTCGGCCCAGTGCCACTAGTCGGGAGTTGGTTAAGTACATTCTTTCGACATACTTGGCATACTCTATCATTTCCGCGATCTCAGACTCTTCTTGCAACCCTGTTACTTTTTCCGGCGCGTCCCGGCTGCGCTGCGGCCTAGGTGTCCAATCGCGTTCTTTTCTCTGCGAGCCACTTCTAGGGCCGCTTGGGCTTCTTTGGACTTTGATTTCTGATTTATGATGTTTCGAGCATCGGCGGCGGCCAGGGCATCCCTTTGCGGCCTACTTCCCCTAGTAGTGGGGCTGTCTAGTGTCTCTCAGGCACCCTCGGTGCGGCTTTGATTGATCGCGCCCATTTATCCGGGGTAGGGGGTATCAGTGTGCCCTTACTTCCTGCCATCGCTAGGGATGCGAGATAGCAAGCCTGAAAATGGGGTCGATTCACTGACTCTTATCTACTCTGACAACCTGCTCCTGGTTAGTGAACTACTCCGTCTGACAAGTTTAACTGCTCTGCACTGTGTTTTCTGCCGAAGTGGTTTGGAGGGTTGTTAGTTGTTGTACTGCCCTCTGAGAGTTGGTGGGAGAATGTGCCCGGACGGTGGCAACTCAGGCGAGCTCCGGTCAGTCGATACCAATTTCTGGGGGAAAAGGTGATGATTCAAACGCAATCATCCCAGAGACTGGTGTAACCTTCAGTAGGAGAGGCATACATTGTCGGAATTTCTTTTGAGGGGGAGTGTTTCCTGATGATATGACGAAAGCGCCAAAGCTTTTTTCTTTTGGCGTGAAGACGGAGAACCTTTTTTTTCAGGTTTCAATAGATTTTGATGGAAGAGCACTACGAGAGGTGATTTTTCCGATGCAAACTCGGGATAACGCTACCTCCTTCGATGTGATGCCACCTGGGTGATTTCTTCTTCGGGTGAGAACTCTGTTGGTTCTGGGCAGGCGTTGAAGGTGACGATCAGCCTCTCAGCCGTATTTAGGCTTTTCTGGGTGATTTCTTCACCGGAAGGCTGGAAGATTATGAAGTTCCCGGTAACGGAGCCAACTGATAATGCATAATATTATCATGGTGGCTAAGCGGTGGTCGTGAAGATGGATATCTGGCTATTTTTAATAGATGTGGTGGGGGCGGCCGGTGAGGCACGACGGTGAGGTGGCGTAATGAATGAATGCTAGAGAAAATGAACTTGACAAGAGTTTTGTCCTCTTTGTCTATTTTGCATATCTCTCCTCTATGAAATTACACAAGCCTTCCTTTTATAGGCAAAGGCAAGATTAGGGGCATGGGGTAAGGACAGGTAAGTACAGTATACAGTGATGTCAAGCGGACAATACAACTGGCGACGTCGTTACGAGGTCGCTCGAGTCGCGATCTGCAAGCTCGCTTCCTCGCTCTACCTCGACTTCCCCTTGCTCGCTCCTTTCCCGGACTCGTTCCATCTCTTGTTGATCTCCGACTTAGGAAGCTGGGCGGCCCCTTGAGCGACTAAGACCTTATAGATTAACACGCTCGTCACGAGGTTTCCATCCCGCGACCCTATCCAGATTGTTGCTTCCGACGCTGTGGCCGCAGACCGGCTTCATCCTGGTGACTAGATGAGCGGTTTCCGTTAACACATAGGTGGCGGCATATTTAGACACATGAATATCCATTGGATAAACCTCTGTTTCTTTCCAATGTTCTTTTAATCTTGACCATTGATTTGTTGACAAAATCAAAAGTTGTTATCTTTCCTTTTCCTTGTAATCTTCCAATGTAACCTTTGATTAATTCGAAATATATATCCAAAGACGTTCTCCTGTGTGTAAAGTCTCTTTGAGATACACATGTTTGTTCCCAAGGTTGTTTGTGTTTGTAAAACACTGCAGCTGACTATCTTGTATCTAACTTTTTGTTATGAAGTTAGATTACACCAATTTGAGCATAACTAGGTTCCAATCACCACTTAACTTATGGAACTTAGACCTTGTACACATGGTATATGCAATCAGTTTAGGTCATCACAGACTTCCCTAAATTCCGATTCCATAACCTTGACTTTAAATACTAAGTTTGATCCCTTAGACTTCAATAACTGAGTTTGAACTCTCAGCCTTGATCTTGAAGAGTTCCTAAACTAGTCCACTTGACTCGGTACTCTATCGACTGAAGATAGTCTGGCGGACGAAAGTCAGCTGACCATTTACAAAGCTTGTTTGACCAAACCTATACAAGGATCAAACTCTAATAAGCCTATACATTTAATATAGACATCTTTTTGCCTTTGCTCTATAACAATTTAGTCCGCACTCATCACTAAAACTTAAAATAAGTCCAACAATTTCCCTTTTGGTGATGATGCCAATACCTCCTTACAAACAAGCAAAAGGATAAAAACAAAAAAGCAGAACAAACTCAGTCATTTATCATTATAATCATGTTTGTTCAAAAGTTATTACAGTCTAGATTCAGCAAAAATAAAAAACAGGTGTAAGTATGCTGATCTAGTTCCTCCTTTCTCTTTCTTCTCTTTCTTTCTCTTGCTGCTCTTGATATTCCCTTATGTCTCTGACCATTTCTCTCATCCATTGATTTTCAATAAGGGAAAAATCAATATGGGGATTAAATTCTTTCCACCATTTCCATGCCTCAGGTAGAGTAAGGTTAATTTGGTGTACTCTAAAACCTAAACGCATGTATAACTGCTTGAATTCTTCCAAAGAATCTTTTGCTGATGTAGTAGGTAGACTTCTTCCACCTCTACCACCTCTTCCACCTCTACCACCTATGTGTGAAGATCTTAGATCTTTGACTCTGGCTTCCCAGAACTTCAGTCCCAAAAAGGAGTTTAGCCCTTCATGATAGCCCTTGTCATGGTAAGGTCTCCTCTTATTGTAATATAGCTTCTTGTATTCTTTGAAGAGGTCATCAGTCAGTTGAAGTCTGCCAGGTGTAGCCTCTCTGAATGAATTGGTGTCAGCCTCCCATTTCTTTTGTGCAAAAATCCTTGCAGCCTCTTTTGCTACTGCTGTCTGGCTCTCTTCCCCCTTATTCACATCACCAACAAAACGGGACAGCAGACCATGTACACTCTCCTATGTGATCACTAAGTTGTTCAGTTGACCTTCCATAATTTCTGTTCTTGTGTCAACTGTTGTGATCCTTCCTTCCATTGTCTGTTCCAGTAAATTGATCCTCTCAGTAATCTTAGGATCCAATACAGCAGGTTGAGGTGTATCAGCAGGTTCAGCAGGTTTATGTACTTCAGCAAGGTTGTCAAGCTTATTGTGAATAGAGGCAAACTGATCTTTCAGTGTATTTCCTTGTTTTATCCCTCTTACATCTTTGGTAAGGTCAGCAAGAGAAAATTGAGTGGATGTGATATTGGAAGCAACTGTTTTAGTAGTCCTCCCTCTATTTTCCACCAGGTTCATCAAATCTTCAAATCTTTTATCTTGTCTGTCAAGTTGAGTTCTTAACTTTGTAATGTCATTTCTGACTGCCCTCAACTCATCTAGCACCTGTGCTGGTACCCCACCAGCCATTCCTCTAGCCATATGTCCAGCAGCTTCATCACCAGGCTCTTCAACATTATATTGTGCCCTCTGTCTACTGACAACCATGGCCCAACGCATATCCCTTCCAGCAGGGTTAGGACCTTCCTCAACTACATTTTCAAAAATTTCCTCCAGGATTGGATCTTGGGCAGGTTCCTCAAAGATTGGTACAAATGCCTGTTGTGGTTCAGCAGCAATAGGTTCTTCCTCAGGCACTTGAAACTCCTCATCACTGAAGTCATAGTCCAGTAGCTGTTCATCCTCATCAATAACAGCAGTCTGCTGACTATCCTTCCCTTCAGTGGCCTTTGCTCCAGTAGGCTCTACTTCAGTAGCCTGTTCTTCACCAATAGTAGGGGTTTCCTCCAAACCCATTGTGAGTTCCAACCTTTGCCCAGGTGCTGTTTGATCCTCAGCAACCTGTACCACCAGTTCCAACCTTTGTTCAGGTGTTGTCTGTTCTTCAACAGCCTGAACCTCCTCAAAAAGTAATTATGATCCTTCAAAACCCACCACCATGTCCAATCTCTGTCCAATCACTGTTTGTTCCTCAGTGAGTAGAACCCTCTCTTCCACAAAAATAAAAGGAAAAGTAGCCATGTTTTCTTCTAGAAATCCTCCAGCATCAGCAATCTTCTGTAGAGTGTCAGCAGATTTAGATATAGTGCCTTGAGTATCAACCCACTCCTGATATTGAATTGAATCTTCAGAACTGATATCAGGCTCACTATGTTCAATGACCTTCTCCTCATCCATATTTTCAGTCTGCTGATTATCAGGATTCACATCAGACTCCACAGCCTTTAATGTACCAGATGTGCCAACCAACCTGTTACCTCCAAGGTTTATACCATCATTGATTAGAGCCTCCAAATCATCTATAGTGAGATCCTCCAGATCTTCATCCATTTGTTCAGTTTGTTGGCCCTCAGTAGACTTGCCAGTACCAGTAGACTATTCTACTCTAGGTTCATTTAACAGTGCAGTACCACTGGCTTATCCTTGATGTGGGGAATGATCATCATCAGAATCAAATGATGATGAATCATCACTATCTGGTTCATCCCTAGGATCCTTAAACATGATACTTCCTTCTCCCTTTTCTCTATCCATGATTTCCATCAAACTCATTTCCAGCAAAGAGGTGTTGACCAGATCAAGTAGGTTTTCCACCTCTAACTTTTCAAATGCCCATTCTTCAAAGTCTGTCATTGGCTCAACAGCTGATTTTTGTTTCTTATAATAACCAAACTTCCATTGAAAGTAATCAGCCACTAGCTTAAGTTTAGGATCATCATATCCTTCTTTTATTTTCTTTTCCTTCCTTTCAAATGGCATTGAAGGCTTTCTTGCAGCAGGTTGTTCAACTTGTTGTCCTCCAAAGGTCTCAACAAGCAGGTTCAAAGTTTCCTCAACAGATGCATCTAGGTCAGTAGGCTCTTCTGGTTGTAAATTTGTACCTACCACCTCCATCTGTTCCACACTGGGTTCCCCATGAATTACATGCTCATCAGCAGGGTTAGCATCAGATTGCTCTTCCCCCTGAACTATTGCAGAAATGGCAGGGTCTTGTACCGTTGTATCAATTTCCACAGCAGGTGCAAATTCAGTAGTCTGTTGTGGCTCTTTAGTAAGTTGCTCAGCAACAACTTCTGCAGCTTCAGTAGGCTCAGCAGCCTTTAGAGGTCTGGATTCAATAACTTCTACAGCAGGCTCAAGTACAGCAGTCTGCTGTGGTTCTTCAATGTGTTGCTCAACAACAACACCAGTATCAGTAGTAGGCTCAACAGCCTCTTCTTCTTCTTTCTTTTGAGCCTCAAGAATCCTCAATTGTTTCCCTTTTCCATGTTTCTTTTTCTGCACAATTTCTTTCATTCTCTTTGAAGGTTGTTCAGTTTCAACCTCAGTGGCTTTCCTCTTTCTACTATCTTCTTTCTATTGCACTTTCAAAATTTCAGTAGCAGATTTCTTCTTTGTAACTTCAGCAGGGTCAGTGACTTCAATTTCAACTGGTCCCTCAGTAGACTCAGTAGTCTCTACTGATTGCTTCCTTGTTTTCCTAGGCTTTAGCATCTCGGTGATTTTTCTAGTATCGCACCTTTCTCTTTCGTGAACTTTCTTAGGTGCGGCGAGCTTAACAACTTGCTTAACCTGCTCACCACCAGCATCATCATCTTCATCATTGTCACTCTCAGTTGCTTCATCATCTACATCTTCTTCATCATCTAACCCAGGAATAGGGGTAGAAACTTCCGGCTTGTATCTGGCTTCTTCATCATCTACAGAGGTTTATCCAATGGATATAAGTCAAAGGGTGAAACGATCAAAAGCACAAAAGTAAATCGACGATGGTCGATTATATGTCTGAGGACGAGAATGCAAGTCATTAAAGGGACAAATCTGAAACGGCTATGTTTGAATTTCAAACATAAGTCACAGGATTCTCACCTATAAATAGAGGACTCCTGATTCAGATACAAGTGCTGAAAACAGTGGATGAAAATTAAAGAACAACAAGATAATTTTCTTGAAGCTATCAAGTTCATTATCAAGAAAATCACCCTGCTGATCCTACTGAACTTAAAGCTACTGATCCAGTAAATTCTTCAAGTGTAATCTGTTATCAAGCTACATCAAGTTTACACACTTGAAGACTTCAAGCTGCTGATCATTTCATACTGATCAAGCTGTTAAAAGCTGAATCACTTACTTGATTCAAACTTTCTTTTACAAGAAACCTGTTGAAGACAGTGAAGCATCTATGGGTGTCAAAAACTGTTGTTTGTGGTGGAGCTGGTGAAAAGGCAATCCTACCCTTCAAGGACCAGTGGAAGACTTTGGAGAAGCAATCCTACCTGTTCCAAGTGTTCAGTTTGTGAAGCCATAGTTATTGGTGAAGGACAAACAACTTAGGGATTTTTATAACTGCAACCTCAAAGATCTCTAGTGAATTACCTCCAACATCACTGGAGAAGAGTGGACTGACAGGATTACACCACCTGGAACCACTATAAAATCTACATTTACATTCCGCATTTAGTATATTTAGCACATCAATCTACTGAAACTAGCAACTGAATCACACACTTACACTACTGAGTATCTAATACTTGGTATCATATTTTAACAACAAGTAATAAGGCTTAACTTGAATATATTCCGCGCAACAAATTCAAGAAAATCAACAATCAGCCATCGCTTGAGTGTCAAGAGATCAGGCTGAGCAAATCGGCGAGACTCTTCGAACTTGCCTTTGAGTTTGTCAACTCCAAAAGTTTTAAGTGTTAAGTTTATTCACCCCCCTCTAAACTTAACCAAAGCCTTTTCAAGGGACCAACACAGGGAATTACCCCCAGACCACTTGGCTTTGCTTAGAATGTTAAACTTTCCCATTTTCTCATCACGTAGATCCAATTACTCCCACTGGGCCTGAGACACTCAGGTGGTTCTATAGGATTGTTATCCGAACAGGAGTACCAAAATTCCATTTACAGGTCTATGGCTTTAAACCAACCTCCTATTGTCAGAATCCTATACAGTCCTTGCAGAAGACCATAGGTTATCAATCACCCCCAGCAGACTGTAAAGTCTGCATCATCACAACGAGTCAATGGATAAAACCATACTCCCACTACATTTGGGTGGTTTGATATTGATCTGGTTCAGTAGTATTTATCAGTGTCATCCTCAACAACCAATGTTGGATGTGGTCTGATTAAATCAGATACTAACTCCTTGAGTAACTGTACTTCAAGGTCTAAGGTTGTTATCTAAACATTCTTTTAGAAAAAGTTGTAACAGTGTAACTGTCACCATCTGATCTTAAGAATCTTATAACCAACCTTCACTCATTGTATTAAGATATTTCACGATCAGTCACCATCTGAACGTGTATGCAAAATCTCCAGTCCTACCTTCAAGCATAAATGTTAAATGCCTCTATTTATGGAAGTGGAGTAAATGTTATTCACTCTTTATCCACAAATTCATAAGCATATTTTAGGTAGACTTCTCGGTATTACATAATAATGTAAACCGTTATTTTGCAATTGATATCTTAATTGAGTTAAGCAGTGTAATACAGCATATCAATAACTATATAAGACAATACATGGTTTATCCTTTCAGTGAATTCGTTTCACCCGGAGGTAGGCCAAGCATCAGTGCCAAACTATGCTATAGCCTATATCTGAGCATGAAATACTCTTATCTCTGGTAATATCAGAGATTCCTCCAAATATTTAGATAAACTAATCGGCGTTTCGAGTAGTCATTAGATGAAAAGTCTATTACTCAAAAATCCCACTAGCTTGTATCCTAGATAAGACCCCAAAGGTCAATATGAACAAGCTATGATACTTCTTTAGCTCTATTAACCTTTCCTAATTTAAAGTTTACTTAGTCATTTTTCTTTTGAGATAGTGTTCTTAGACTCGAGAGATAGAATCACCCTTAGCCGCCTTGAGATCTTATCTCAGGATATATGCACTAATTAATAGATCTGAAAGAATCGTTTATCTAAATACGAAACCATTTGTCTTAATAGTTTATGATGTGTTAAATATACCTTTTCAAAGATTACTTAGTGGTTTTGACTTTATCAGACAAAAGTCTGAGTCTCAGAATCGTATACAAATGTCATATTCACTTTCTTTAAGGCAACTACATTATCGTTGAGAAAGTGAATCTATTTGTTCCAACGAATCTGAAAAAAGAAATTATATTTCTTTGATATTCAAGGATTAAAATCCGAAATTTATTTCCTTATATCACTCCCACTATCTTAGCTGAAATAACTGCGCGTTGTTTTCTCTTTAATCATTAATGCTCAGCTACCTTGTTCTTACAAAAGAACTTTAGCTTCTGAGTCAAATTACTCGGTTAAGAAAGTCTTTAAGGATTCATAGGTTAGTGATCCAAAATAAATTTCCTTATCATATGCTTTCTTTTAGAAATATTTCGGTTTAGCCTTAAACTTGTTTAGTTTTGATGATTTACACTTATAGACATTTACTTTCCCATTTTGGCTTTCTATAAAGGAAATGGCCGTGAACTAGCAGTTTATAAGAGTAGACACTACACGTAAATTGTGGGATGTCTGGTGAGATTGATATCAAATCATTCTCGTCATCTTTGAACTAATTTTGTTTTGTCTCTCGTTCAACACAAGTGACAGCAGTGACATCTTTATCAATGTCACTTAAGTTTGAAGGCTTAAGAGGAACATCCTCTTCCGAAAAGTTAATTTGCATTTTCGATTATTGAGTTCAACGTTCTTGTTACTTTTCCACTTTTACGAAGTCATCATTAGTCAATTTATCGTGTTTAGCAGTTTAGAAGCCTTGAGATGATATGTAGTTGGAAAATAATTTATGACATAAATATAAATCAAATCATACACCACAACATATAATAATTTTAGGAATAATAAGGAGTTAATCTCACACCTACAGTGCCGCCGTAGGGTAGGTCAAAGAGGTGACGATTAAATTGAGACAATCTCTCTCAACAATTAAACCATTAAGAATCAAACATCTCCGTCTAGTTGTTGATTACCTTCCTTTTTCGACCAAGATATTTCCAAAAATATCCTTGTGTGTATGACTCTCATGCTTTGATTTTTAAGTACGCCCGAGTGTCTTTGCCAGTAGGTAGGTCGATGACCCGACGAGTACTCAAAATCCTATCCTTTCGGAAACCAAGCCTTGAATTTTGATAGCGGTGAAGGCCATCGGTAGGGGGCCGAAATCAAAGCGGCACGAGGCGTCACCGTTCTCTCACGTGCTTGTCTCAACAGTAGAGGCCGCGGGGTCGGTTGTCACCTTCCCCGCTCCCACTCGTTATTTTGAAAATTAGGTAGTCTCATTAGGATTTTAGAATTTTCTAACAATCCAAAAAACAATAGATTATGAATATTTAATTAATCCTCCCACTAGTTCATCGGTTCCAAATACCGTCTAACTAGTATCACTTATTCACGATTTTCCAATTTTATGGATTTATTAAAATTCCTCGTGTAGACGCTACACAATTAAAATTCACCAAGAATTTTATAATCACAATACATTGGGACTTTATGAATTTTCTAATAATTCAAAAAACAATAAATCATAAAATTTAAAGCTCCCACTAGTTTATCGGTTCCAAATACCGTCTAACTAGCGACACGTTATTCATGATTTTCAATTTTTTGAATATTTAGAAAATCTCTTGTGTAAACACTACACAATTAAAATTCACCAATGAATTTTACAGTTCTAATAATGTCATGATAAAAATTTTGGATCGTAGAATTTTATCTCAATAATTTGAAAACAATAAATCTTGAAAAGCAATCACCAACTTATCGGTATATATTAAACCCTGGCTGAGCTTTAACCGAGTTCACCGAACGGTGTCGGGATTGGCTTAGTCGATCCATCCTCTTCGTTTGTTCATATACGATCGCTTTGGATGAATCGGGCTAAGGCGCCTATCGAGCGAAAACTTCGCGGATAGCTTGACCTTGCCGGACCCCGACGCTTAACGCCGCACGCGCGTGGTGTCTTTGGGTTGAAATTCGGGCTAAGGTTGCCCATCGAGCCTCATTTCGCCGGATAGCTTGACCTTGCGGACCCCGTGGCTAACCCCGCACTTGGACGGACAAGTCGAGTCGAGCCGAAGCCCTGTTGACCGCCCGAACCAATTTTTGAACCTTTTTGCTCAGTTGGTGTCGAACTTTTCTGGATTTTCCAATTTTTCAATTATTAAAATTCTTTTATGTTTTCACTACATAATTAAAATCCACGAATGATTTTTAGATCCCAAAATTAAATTTACCGAGTAAATTTTATTTTATCATGTGAATTTTATATTCCGATAAAATCCGTTCGTTTTAATTAATTTAATTACCTAAATTAATCTAAATTAATTACGTCTCATACATGCCTAATTAATATCACGATTAATTATCTACATGTATGCATATGCTAGGAGTGGAATTCATGAATATGATGCATGGCATGGTTATATCACATAAATAATCACAAAAGAAAATAAATGCGAAAAATAAACCACTGAGATGAATGCTAAGACTTCGTATTCAAAAAAATTATATTCTTTAATGAACCGCCGCCGCTGCTTGATATATAATTTTCTGGTCCAAATCATCAATAAAAGCTCTTCTAGTTGAGTTGGTTGAAACTCCTTCTTCCTTCATCCCCATCCGAGTTTGATTCCCCTTTTTTTTTGTTTCGTTTTTTTTTTTGGGCGAACAGAAATTAAAAAAAAAATCGAGGAGAGAAAAAAAAATACAAAGGAAAAAAAAATCAGAATTTTACTATCACATAAATAATCACAAAAGAAAATAAATGCGAAAAATAAACCACTTTGAGATAGACCGCTAAATGCAGTATTCAAAAAAATTATATTCTTTAATGAACACGCCATGCTTGATATATAATTTTCTCGGTCCAAATCATCAATAAAAGCTCTTCTAGTTGAGTTGGTTGAAGCTCCTTCTTCCTTCATCCCCATCCGAGTTCGATTCCCCTTTTTTTTGTTTCGTTTTTTTTTTTGGGTGAACAGAAATTAAAAAAAAAATCGAGGAGAGAAAAAAAAATACAAAGGAAAAAAAAATCAAAATTTTACACAGCCTAGGAGATTTGAACTCAGGTTTACACACAATTGGACTTGTGTCTTTACCACTATGGTACAACTTTAATTCTTTAGAGTCTTGATCCGAAATTATTTAAAACACACTCGGCCGAAAAGAAAATAATTGCAGAAAATTAAATTGCAAAAATAAATTACATGATATCCTATACCCAAAAAACGGGTTTACAATAGATCTAACGGTAAACAAGTATCAACCTCAATCTATCTCGTCAACCAAAACATTCAATCGCATAATTAAATTAAAAGATGCAATTTTATTCTATTCCACTCCTTATTAATTAATTATGCAATCATGATCGTAAAATCGCTTTAACCTGGCTCTGATACCACATGCTGGATATACAGAAACCTGAATCCGGATCCGATCTATAATTGGATCGTCAGATCTGATTTACAGCACCGATCGTCAGATTTCATTAATATCCATTAGGGTTTGTTCATGGGCCCAACTGGCATCCCAATTATCTATTGGTCTAGCGAGTACAGTTTGTAAGTTATCTACACTTACCAAATACAAATTTTGGTCCACCCAATCTTTAAGCTCCTGGGGGACATTAACAAATTCGCATCAATGAGCCGATACTCGTTGAATATCCGCCATCCGGAATTGGTGCGCATATTCCAGATTTCTCAATTGGGTCGCCTAGATGAATGGATGCTCAGCCTGCACGCGTGAAAGGAAATCAGATTTGGACGATGCCTCATTTATTATTGTTGACCATATCTCATCCCGATTTTTTTGGGGGACTTTCTTGAATATTTAAATACACCCCTCTCCTCAAATACCCTCCCTTTAGCGACGTAGTCTGCAACTTTCGCATCACTTCTAGGGATCTGGGTATTTGGGTGATACGATTGTGTCCCATTTGGGTCTTTGATATCAAAGAACCTAGTGTCCCTCGTATCCAAATTTTTATCAAGTTGTACGAGGCAATGCAGATGAGGTTCACCATCTGCATGATTTTCAGTACAGACTCTTGCATAAAAAATGTCTAAGTCTTTAAGTAAATTAAACAAATAATCTAAGACGAAAACTGGTATTAATGGGGAATGTGGATATGTTAAAAATACTGATTTGCCCTGTAGTCTATAAGGAGGGGGTCTGCGAGGCATAATTAGTTATTTTAGAGATAGAGAGAGGGAGTCAGAAGGAATAACAGTATTTTTGAACTTCTTTACTACTATGGTTTTGCGGAGGGACAGAGGGACATTTATAGTGCCTCCCAATTTTGAAATTTAATCTCGGCCTTACACGTGGCAAAACCATAAAATATTATGGTTTTGCCACGTGTCATGAGGCGAAGGGGGTAGGCCGTAGGCGTGACGTAGCCGCTCATGACCTTTTTTTTAGTGCCAGGCAGTTGTCCCCACCCACGTGGCTACAGTATCTATTGTCGGCTGTCTTCATTACCGTTTTACTGTTGTGCAATAGTAAAAAGCAGTATATAATTCAACTTTTCTGCTTTAACAACTATCGTCTTCACACGCAATCATTGCGCTTTTTGAAAACCAATATTTTTCTCCCACTTTTACTGTTCATAAAGCTATTTTTACTGTAGCAATTATTCCAAGGCGGAGAAAATTCTGAGTTTTTGTCTCTTTCATTTTCTGAAAAAAGCATTTACAACACAATGGAGATCCCTTTAGCCGAAACTGTTTCTGGTGATTATGAGACTGATTGTACGGATATCAAATCCGGATCATCTGTTGAATCTGTTAAGTTAAAATACTCTAGTTTTATTGACAGGGCATTTAACAAGATGAAGAATCTGTCTGTGATGATAGACAATTGTCTGTTGATGTACAGACCCAGTGTCCAATGAATTCTTTACTACTTGTGTTTTGCGGAGGGACAGAGGGACATTTATAGTGCCCCCAATTCTGAAAATTAATATGGGCCTTACACGTGGCAAAACCATATAATATTACAGGTGTTGCCCGCCATGTGTCATGAGGCGAAGGGGGTAGGCCGTAGGCGTGACGTAGCCGCCATGACCTTCTTCTCCTCTCTTCTTTCATCAGATACCCAATTTTAATTCAAATTTTTGGGGTTCTATTTGGACTTCTATTTACTACTTCTGCACCACATTAATGAATATTTTTTCGGATGTGGTGCAAGTAGTAAATAGGGGGGTCCAAATAGAACCCCCTAAAAATTTGAATTAAAATTGGGTATCTACAGTGAAGAAGAGGGAGAAGAAGGGTCATGAGCGGCTACGTCACGCCTACGGCCTACCCCCTTCGCCTCATGACACGTGGCGGGCAAAAACTCAGAATATTATATGGTTTTGCCACGTGTAAGGCCCAGACACTTTTTCGAATCGGGGCACTCTAAATGTCCTCTCGTCCCTCCATAAAAACACAATTAATAAAGAAGTTTGAAAATACTATTCTTCCTTCTGACTCTCTCTCTCTATCTCTACTATTCTGACTTTCGTATTCAGATGCTTAATTACTATTCCCTTTTTACTATTGTACAACAGTAAAAATGTTTGTTCTCTGGGTCCTGCAGGTGGGGGAGAAGCCTGCAGGTGGGGGATCAGCTGAAGTATACCCAGTACACACCCCCTAAAACCCCCTGAATCCTTAATTTAAGTTATTCATCAATCCATTACCATCAATGTTGAGTTAGTCATTAACCCATGACCATTAATGTTAAGTTAGTCATTAATCATTACAGGTGGGAGAAATGAACAATTGTCAAAGTGTTCTAGTGGGCCATATATTCATTAACCATTAATCCCTGAAAATGATTATCTGAGTATTGGGGTGATGGACAGTACTCCCACACTGGGCCGGCGGCTGCAGTTATAGATTGTATAATAAAAGCCCTCCGTTTTAAGTTAGCCGTTAAACCCAGATCGTAGCAGGTGGGAGAAATGAACAATGGTACATTTCCTTTGAGGAAAATAATCATGGAAATTGAAAAAGGACACATGAAGTGCTTTTCTTAGAAAATGGGAATTCAAATATATGTTTTTACTGTTGTACAAAAGTGATTGAAACAGTGATTGATGAAAGAGAAATTTGTCTGTGATAACACAATGTTCATAGAAATTGAAACTCGATTTTCTCTCAAACTAACCGTTGGATCATGGTGATTTCAAGTGCCTCCGCACGCAAGACCAAGCTACTAAGGTCTTGCAATTACCCCCCATTTGGAACGGATGGACCGGATGGATCTTCGATCGGAGGTCGGAATCAAAATGTTGACTTGGTCAACGATGAATAATTAAGGAAAATACACAGGGAGGAAAATGGTAAATAATTTTTATAAATTAATTTACAACGAATTAGCCTTAACTTTCAACTACAAAAGTTCTTAGAATTCTTCACTGAACAACATATAAAAAGGATTTTTTTTTGAAAAATTAAAAAATTGGAATTAAAATTGGGTATCTACAGTGAAGGAGAGGGAGAAGAAGGGTCATGAGTGGCTACGTCACGCCTACGGCCTACCCCCTTCGCCTCATGACACGTGGCGGGCAAAACCTGTAATATTATATGATTTTGCCACGTGTAAGGCCCAGATTAATTTTCAGAATTGGGGGGCACTATAAATGTCCCTCTGTCCCTCCGCAAAACACAAGTAGTAAAGAAGTTTGAAAATACTATTCTTCCTTCTGACTCTCTCTTTCTATCTCTACTATTCTGACTTTCGTCTTCAGATGCCTTATTACTATTCTTTTTTTACTATTGTACAACAGTAAAAAGGTTTGTTCTCTGGGTCCTGCAGGTGGGGGAGAAGCCTGCAGGTGAGGGATCAGCTGAAGTATACCCGGTACACACCCCCTTAAAACCCCCTGAATCCTTAATGTTAAGTTATTCATTAACCCATTACCATTAATGTTGAGTTATTCATTAACCCATGACCATTAATGTTGAGTTAGTCATTAACCCATGACCATTAATGTTAAGTCAATCCTTAATCATTACAGGTGGGAGAAATGAACAATTGTCAAAGTGTTATAGTGGGCCATATATTCATTAACCATTAATCCCTGAAAATGATTATCTGAGTATTGGGGTGATGGACAGTACTCCCACATTGGGCCGGCGGCTGCAGTTATAGATTGTATAATAAAAGCCCCCTGCTTTTAAGTTAGCCGTTAAACCCATCTCGTAGCAGGTGGGAGAAATGAACAATGGTACATTTCCTGTGAGGAAAATAATCATGGAAATTGAAAAAGGACACATGAAGTGCTTTTCTCAGAAAATGGGAATTCAAATATACGTTTTTACTGTTGTACAAAAGTGATTGAAACAGTGATTGATGAAAGAGAAATTTGTCTGTGATAACAAACTGTTCATAGAAATTGAAACTCGATTTTCTCTCAAACTAACCGTTGGGTCATGGTGATTTCAAGTGCCTCCGCACGCAAGACCTTAATGCAAAGGTTGGCTAAATTTCGTGCTATTAATCGCAGATTTAACAAGCAGAAGTTTAAGTATTGGATTAAGAAGCAGAAAGCAAAGGTAGATGTTCAAAGGCTGAGCATTGTCCACTTCGAACAAAAAGATGAGGGACTATCTGGCTGCCAAGCGGAGGTAGGCTTATGCAAGTGTAAACAAGAATCTGTATGGAATAGTTCCTAGGATCTCTTATAGGACCCCTACTAGGAGACATGCTTTACCTTATAAGAAAAAACCATTTTTTAGGCAAAAGAGATATTCCGAAAGGAGATTAAAAACAATTCATGACAAGCTTACAATTGAAAACATAGGTGAATGTAAGTTGTTGAACAATATCACTCAAGGGACTAGTTTCGACCAAAGGCTTGGTCATGATATTAATTTATATGGAATTAATATTAAGGGAAAGGTTCATCTTCAAGTGTGTGAAGCATTAACCGGTCTTTATGTGATTTGGTTTTTGATTGTTGACAAATAACCTAAAGCTACTTCATCAGAAACTTTGAAGATGCAGAATGTTTTCGACATTTATGCTGATGAACCTTCTACTGCAATGATTAAAGAGGAGATGACTGACAGATTCAGGGTATTAAGGAGGGGAGTGTATTGGCTTACAATGAAAGGATCTACTTCAGCTGGTCAGAAAGAGCAAGTTGTAAAAGAATATTGCAACAAAAAGATTCTTGTTAAATATGGAGGTGCAACGACAGGCACTATTGACAACATTCATGAGAATGCATTGTATTTATGTGCAGCCAGTTCAGTGAAAGATACATTAGCAGTAATGACAGTATCTGTGAGGATGTATTTTTACAGTTGATGTATTAAAGTTTTTTGTTGAATAGCCAATCTTGCTATCAACCCCAAATAAATTTAACGCGGGGGGCTTTTATTATACAATCTATAACTGCAGCCGCTGGCCCAGTGTGGTTAATAAAATGGTTCTTTTATTTCCAAATATATTACATTTCCTACTGCCCATTCAGAGAATCTTGTATTATCTCTATCTTTAGCATACTTGAAACTCTGATCAGGGTTACATAATACAATACATGGTATTCCCCCAGATATTTTCTTTTTCTTACAATACTTGTCGTTTATAGTGAAGTCTTTCTGAGCACCCAACAATTCTTTTTTGTAAGAAAAATATTGGAAGGGGATATCATCTACAATATTATACAGGGCATGTACATCATATGTAGAAAAATCTATACAACCACAAAAGTAATTATGTCTGCCCAAACTCCTAGCCCAAGCAGTTTTCCCAGTTCTTGCTGGGCCTTCAATTACCATCGATAGGGGGCGGTCCGGTCTGTTCTCTGGGTCCTGCAGGTGGAGGAGATGACTGGTTAATATTTAATACATCCCTAATTTCATAATAACGTTCATTAATATCCATTAGGGTTTGTTCATGGGCCCAACTGGTATCCCAATTATCTGTCATATATTCATTAACATTAATCGCTGAAAATTAATATCTGAGTATTGGGGTGATGGATGATTCTCCCATTAATCAATGGGCGGTCGCAGCTTATAGATTGCATAATAAAAGCCCCCCGCTTTAAGTTAGCCCTTAAACCCAGATCGTAGCAGGTGGGAGATATGAACAATGGTATATTCCCTGTGAAGAAAATAATCATGGAAATTGAAAAAGGACACATGAAGTGCTTTTCTCAGAAAAATGAGAATTCAAATATATGTTTTTACTGTTGTACAATAGTGATTGAAGCAGTGATTGATGAAAAAGAAATTTATCTGTGATGACTCACTGTTCATGGAAATTAAAACTCGATTTTCTCTCAAACTAACCGTTGGATCATGGTGATTTCAAGTGCCTCTGCACGCAAGATAGAGCGACGTTAGCACTAAGGTCTTGCAATTACCCCCCATTTGGAACGGATGGACCGGACGGATCTTCGATCGGAGGTCGGAATCAAAATGTTGACTTGGTCAACAGATGAATAGTGAGGATTTTACACAGGGATGAAAATGGTAAATAATTTATATAAAATAATTTACAACGAATTAGCCTTAACTTTCAACTACAAAAGTTCTTAGAATTCTTCACTGAACAACATATAAAAAGTTTTTTTTTTTTAAAAATTAAATATTTGAATTAAATTTATGTAAATACACAGAAGAAGATGAAAAAGAAAGGTAATGAGCGGCTACGTCACGCCTACGGCCTACCCCCTTCGCCTCATGACACGTGGCAGGCAAAACCTGTAATATTATATGGTTTTGCCACGTGAAAGGCCCGGATTAATTTCCACAATTGGGGGGCACTATAAATGTCCATCTGTCCCTCCGCAAAACACAAGTAGTAAAGAAGTTTGAAAATACTGTTCTTCCTTCTGTCTCTCTCTCTATCTCTACTATTCTGACTTTCGTCTTCAGATGCCTTATTACTAATCCCTTTTTACTATTGATAATTCCCAAAAAATCAATCTCTTAATTTTCCATTAATTATCCAACAAATAGATAATTAATTAATCACATATGTGACATAATCTAGAAAAATTTCTTTTCCTAATTTATCTCATGTGTGGCGCCACCTTTATCATTTTTTTAATAGAAGTGTCTTTTCTATTTTACATATTATTTACCAAATAAATAATATTGCATATTCATTAAATAGACCAACTATTTAATTTATTCTCGAGGTTCCATAAAACGAGAAAACACTCGCGTGTTAGGAGCCAACCCGGGGACCATGGACCTATAACCAAGAAATACAACAAATTGAATAAAATATTCATCGAACAGAATATTTCTACTCAATTCATTAATTCCGGAATTACGCCACCATAAATCCGAAATTGAACTCTATCGATTATAGAAAAAATTTGTAGCTGATTGTTTAATTTTTTTTCTTAACAGATTAGTTGATATATGGTCATATGGACCGTTTTGTTAATAAACGAAGTCGGGTTGGTGAATTTGAGTATGTATGATAAGTTGAAATTTATGACTATGTATTGTACTTTTGATCAAGGAACAATTATAATCCATCAACTATTTTTGTAATATTTTGCTGGAAAAAAGTTTCAATTTTTCGTCTTAGTATATTTTTTTTGAGGGTTGCGACATTTTTGTGACCCCACTGAACTATTAGCCTAGATCCGCCACTGCTTGCACGTAATTGTTCGTTACATTAATTACTTACTATATTTAGACTACTGATCAAACTTACATAAGCTATCTACTAACCCATACTTTACTTGTCTACTAACCATAACATTTCCATGTCTTGTCTATCTTGTTCATTCTTCTTGTCTACCTACTTACTTATACTTAACATACATCTGCTCTTGTACCTTACTTACATAACATAACGTAACATAAGGGTCTGGTGCAACACGGCTGATATGACTAACCATACATCCAACTTGGGACTTAAGGTACCCAAGGTACTCCGTACAACACGTCGTCTTAAAAACGACATGACTAATACAGCTAGTCATACCTCCGACATGGGACTTGAGTACCCATGATACTTCGTACAGTACATTGCTAGGTCGCTAAACTCTAAACAAATATGAGCACATAAATTCCACGTTAAAGTCCATATCTAACCTACTAGAGCGTTCAAAGACCGTACAACCACCGAACTACCATCCTACCTCCATTATTGGTAACTTAAACGCATAAATTTTTTACATAAAAGTAACTAGAAAGCAGAGTAACTTTCTTAAAACATAGCTTGGAAAATACCCGACATCACATAATTATGTCTAGTTTCGTGCAGTTTAACATAAAACAGTATAGGAAGAACACCTTACCTTAAAGACGAGCTGAACTACGAACCGAATAGCAACTTAACCTCGATCTATGAAAAAGAACCGTGATTGGGAAAAACCATAACATTTAAAGATTCAACTTTTAAGGCTAAATCTAAAATTAACACCCTCTTAAAAGACAATAAATATGATAACATAAACTTACCTGCAAACTACTCATGAATCGGATCGAAAGACGGTGTACCGAATCATCTTTCTTCTTCTTATCTACATCCTTATTCAATTGCTCTTCCTTCGATCCTCATGTATGCCTGTTCCACCACTACAACCGCCCAGAAATCAAAGGCTATATATTGCCTATATCCTATGTACTTTGCATGGAGGCCATGCCAGGGGCTGCTACTGGAATTTTGACATGGGGTCAGAAATTTGTCATTTTTTTCGTATCACACGTATATTTGAATATTCAATTCTATACATGTAATTATATATGGTACAATAGCTAAAAAAAAGGGGTCAATATATAAAAATAAGGGGGTCAATGACATATATATGTTATTTATATAAAAAATTCTCTACTATTTATACATAATATTTTCATTTTTGGGGGTCGCCGTGTTAGGAAATCTACGCGGGAATGCAGCGGAATTCAAAATTTTATTTCCTTTTAACCAGGATCGACTTCGTTTAAGCAATAAACAAATAAGCTAGTAGAAAAGATCGACGCTTTGACCGTCTAATGAGAGTAGCGATGCACGGAGCCGCCCAAGCGTTCGGCCTCTACCGGTGATCCACACGAACAGCCCGCCGGAATTCCATCAAGGATTGCTACTAGAAAAATCCGGTTGCTAGACCGGCCTTTTCTCTCTCTCAAAACTATTTCTAAGAAACTCTCTATTTTTCACAAGAATTATTAGCTCTTGGAATTGTGATGTACAAAAGAGCTTGACACCCACTACACATTTATGGTAGATGGTGCGCCCCTACTCTAGTCCCAATCTGATTGTGATTACCTTCCTAGTAGATTGAGGAAAAAGAAAACATTTTCCTAATAAAATAAGGAAAATCCTTTTGATTGATTTATCTCATTTAATATTCAATATCTTATAATAAATATATTTCCAAGATATATGTTGACAATATCTTATATTGAATATATCTTTATCTTATTACCATAAATCAATTTACACATGTGTGCAAATCTATATTCATTAATATCTAATATTAATATAAGGTAATACAATTTATATTATTAATTGATGTGCACAAACCAAATATATCTTATATATAGTTAGAAAGTGGCGCCATACATATGTGTATATCCAAATGTATGTTTAATCAATTAATATAATACCAGTATTAATTAATTTGCAAAATACATGTATATATATATATGTATTCGACATACACATACATTATGTGTATATTTAATTAATCAACACAATTAATATCTTGTATTATATTTATTCATAATAAATAAATATCACCATATTAATTTACCACTATAACCCTTATAGTATGAGATAAATTCTTTCCTTATTTGATTATCAACTATAACCATATTTTAATCCGACTTGATGTTCATATGTGTGTGACCCGATAGGCTTCCGAATATGTTGGCCGTAGACACAAAAGGGCAAATTACCAAAATGCCCTTCATACCTAACGATCACGGGATAACGTCTAGCAACACACCGTGACCCCCAATCATCGGAAGAGTCAAATGCAATGACTACTACCTTTCATGTGAAACAGTTACCGTGTAAATAGAATCTTATCGCTGTAATAATATCCATACGGTCGTACGTCGAGTGTCACGCATCAACGACCGTATCTTATAATCTGGATATCATGCTCTCTCGAAGTAACTCGTTTACTTCCACTTTGTAAAGATTCACGAGAGTAAGACATTCCTTATAAGAAGGCTTTTTCGGATATTCACCCCTACTGATAGGGTACGCGATTTCCGGACGAACGAACATGTATACTCCGCATGCTTCAGTATCACACCCAATCACTACCGCATGATCGCCCCATGTATAGGGGAAACCTCAATAGTGTCAAAGCATGACAATTCACACCTTGATGCCATGTAGACTCTGGTCCTAATGATAATTACACAACCGTCACATAGTTTGACACTTAACCGTGGAAGTGGGTCAGTCTAACGTACACATTCTCTAATACATGTCCACGTACAGTCCAAGTGTCTCTACACTTCGATAGACGAGATCTATCCCTGCCTTTAAAGACAAAAGACATCTAATACATGCTAGTCTGTTTGTACTATCAATGCCCTGTTTAATAGTACATAAGCCTAGAGACATTTAAGTATCAAACTTATTAAAGCGATTAGGGATCTCATCAACCATAATCGCCTATCATGGTTTCTCTATCACAGTTTAATACTAAGGACGTTATTATATAACAATTCATAATTGGTTCTTTAAAAGAACAAGTATATGACAACAAAAAAGCCATTTAATATATGTACAAACATAAAGAAATAGTAGAAATGATTCGATCCGGTCGGATCCGGTCCAACCCGATTGGGTTTAGAACACTATTTCAACAGGCCGCACCCGCAAAGGACAAGGTAGAGCCGCCCATGGCCCATGCAAATGCCTACTGCATGTTGCATGTGAAGTAAAAATATTTGGTTCACCTAAGTCCTCCATGGCTCTGACGAAATCCACGGAAAACTTCTCCAAGTTGACAGCCTGCTAGGACGGCGCCACTCTTTGTGTTTTATTTTATTTCATTCTATATCACTGTAATATTCGAATTTTGGAAAATTGCAGACGTGTCAATTATAAAGTTCGGTATATTATATTTATTTATTTATGGATTAGGAGTATTAATTATATATATTTGGATATATATATATATATATATATATATATATATATATATATATATATATATATATATAATTATATTAAATGGAAAATAATGGACTTAATGGAAATTAATGGAAGTTAGTGGTTTTAATTGTGGGAGTTTTATTAGAAAATAACCTCTCATTAAGTATGAGTTTTTGTGTGGAAGTTGTCAAAGGAGAACATTAGTCGAACTTGAAAGAAAAATTGAGAGAAAAACTGAGAGCAAGAAAAGAAGGAGACTTCTTTCATTTTCTCACAGTGTATTAGACGATTTTCAGAATCGATTGAAGATTTGGAATCAACAGAAGAAGGGCTACGGGTTGGTACTAAAAGTTCAGAGTTTTGAAAGGTAACGGTTTTAGCCCTAATCTTTGTTTCTTTAAGAATCGATCAAATTTCAAGGCATCGTTTGGTTTAATTCGTAGTTTCCGTTGTTTAGAAACCGTGATCACAATCAATTGTCGTTTAATTGTTGATCAACATAGGTTTTGGTTGAAGTTTGAGGATGTGCAAAAGTTGCTTTGAAGGTTTTTGCTTTGGACCTTGCTTTAAACAAATAAGAGGCTCTTCCTAAAGTTTATTTAAGGTTTTATGATGTTAAGGTTGTGTTTTGGTTAAGATTTGTGGTTAGAAATCATGCTAGTTGTTGTTGTAATACAAGGTGCTATAGTATGTTTAAAGCCTGATTTTTCTGCTGTTTTGAGGTGTATTTTGGTGATAAACATGTTTGGAATGAGTTGGGAAAGGGTTGGAAACCGTAAAGTGCTGAAAAATTGTGTTTATGGTGGTTTTTGGGTCAATGCGCGCGCATAGAACACAATGCGTGCGCTACGGGACCTGAAAGTAAGAAAAGTGATACAGGATGGTTTGTGGAGGCGCATTCCGCGAGCATTGGCCCAATGCACGGGCATTCCGCGAGCATTCGCGGGCATTGGGCCTGTTTTGGTGTTTAATGTATTTTAAGCTCCGAATCCAGTTTTAATTGTTGTTTCTTGATCTAATAATACTAATTAAACATGAAAAAACCATGATTAAGCTTCTGATGTGTTTAGTTCCGGCACCGAATGTACTCTTCCTCAGAGTTGAAGTTCGGGGCCGTCAGAAGAGTATGATCGGCTTGTGCTTTGATGAATTAGAATTCATCAATGTCTGTGTATGTGCTAGGGCTTGTCTGTGTCTAGTGGTATAGGAAAGAGAGTAGTATATGTGAGAGAGCTTACTTGAAAACACTAAGTGGCTAGTTAACAATTAATAACAAACATACTGTGTAGTTAAAAGATTAAACATCATGCTATTCTTGGTAAGGCACTGTCTATATCGCAATGTGTGGGCGGTCAGATAAAGTGAATAACTCTGCTGGCCTCTAAATGGCTAAATGGTAGGGGGACTTCGCCGAATGCGTGCACTATCTGAGTCTACTAGAATAGACTTCCGTGGTTATTGGTGTGATCCACCAATATGTTGCACCTAGGTAGTTCATGGTGAGTAGCACCATGCGTAGTGCCCATGAATGCGGATGTAACAAAGAGAAGCTAAGCTAGAAACCAATAGTCATGACATGTTGATGAGCATGATGTGAACCGTAGAGTTGTGTCGGTCACATAATGATAACTTAATTAATAATATGAACCTTTTTGTTGTAAGACTCAGTTATTATTTAGCTTCTCTCTCTTATCTAAGTACGTTGTACTTACCTACATTGCATTTCGTTGTATGCTTTGTGGGGTGAGAAGATTAACAGATTGACTACGAGCTTGCTGAGGATGATGTTTGATAATGTTGATGATGTTGATGCCATGATAATGCTTTCGCTTTCTTTTACTTATTAAAAGTTGTACTAGACATGTTGTACTTTTATTTTCCTAAACTTTGTAAGACAAGTTTGTACTTTTAAGACATCGTACTTTGTAACATTTGGAGAATTCGTTGTTGTAAGTTAAATTTCTATCATTGGTTTGTTGAGTTTCTACTCTTAGTAGCATTTATAATGTTTGCCAAGTCTATTTAGCTTCTGTTTTGCTAAACTCGATACGATGTAGTAGAGACTTACGTATAATATTAGATTTATTTAATATTATATATGCCGAACGCTTTTTCCTGATAAGAGCCCAGATCCTAAAGCAGGCGTTCATGATCACTTATAACACAACACATTTACTGTGTGTAATCCTTTTTCCCCAAGGAGTTCTATAATTGTTTGTATCAATCCAACTTCAATCAAATCCTATTTTTAGGTGATTATCCTTAATTATCGGATCTCAATAATTATCTCTTTAATTAAGAGAATCACAATCTCGGTCAATCACGTCTTTGTCGGTGATTTATTAATTCATAAAAATCAATTATTATCGAAATGACACAAATACCCTTAATAAAAATTCAGGTTCTTACAATATATATATATATATATATATATATATATATATATATATATATATATATATATATATGTGTGTGTGTGTGTGTGTGTGTGTGTGTGTGTGTGAGTGTCACATGTGTATGTGATATATAGATGCAAATGTGTAATGTATATATATTTAGTAATATAATATAATAAATGTAAGGGGTTTTATCAAGACACCCCTATTTATTTATTTAAGACCCTATCGCTTCTCGACACCACAAAAATTACTTCAAGCCCGCTGATTTTTATAAAGTGAACGTCGATTATCATTTGGTTTCTTTGTTGAACACCAACGCCACCAAAGGATAATCGACGTTACGGCTTTATAAAAGTGTTACATGTTAAAAAACGTCGATCAACGATTTTTCACACTGCTGGTTTATTATCGACATCAACAAGCGAACACCAAATGACACCAACATTTTTTCACCCAAAAATAATCAAAAAATGGATCTTGCGATAAGAAAAAAGATGTACTAATAGAATTCACCTAAATGCATATTTAATATTAGATATTAATATAAATATCTTAAAAAATATTCAATAAATGACAATTAAGGAAAATCATTAATGACAAAATCAATCTAGTATGTCATTGATTTATCAAATCCTTATTTTAATGGAAAACAATTTTTTGTTCCCACTCCGTTCCAGACGCACCGCTTAAGCATAAAAGGGGAGTTTTTGTCTTAGTTTGACAGATTGTTTCGATTAGTGCCTTTTCAGCGGTTTTAGAACATCTCATCCCTTCTTAATCTTGTGTTCTTGATATTTTTTTGGTCTTAATTTGACGATTTGTATCTGTACGTCTTCTTCCCCCTCACCTTGATGCAGTATAATGACTCCTCTAAACGTTGAATGCATCGCTTCTCTCACTACTAGTTTACCATCATAGCTTATTATTATTATTTTTTGAGTGGACATCAATAGCTTATTATTATATTTCCAAAAATCATATGATTAATTACTCTTTTTTCACAGTATTTTTTTATCGTATGCAATGATCCACCGATTAAACCAGTGACTCATTGGTTCGATCAGTTACCCGATGATCCAGTATCTTGTCCGGTCCGGGTCATTGACAGGGGCAGGTCCGATAACTATGCCCTACATAAAAAAAAAAAAGGGTAAACCCTATTCCCGAGGGTCTCCACTCCCCCTGTCCCACGGGATGAGTAGAGATGTAAATCAAGATCCTCTAGTAGCTCAGAGTCAATAAGCTTTCCTTTAACAAGAGGAAATAATTCACCCCTTGTGAAAATCAAACCTCTAACCTCCCGCTAGGCTGCAATTACGAACCTCTAACTATGCCCTACATAGCTTCAATAGAAAGTTGTGACGGTCTATATTTTCCATTATTAATCTGAACAAAAGAAGAAAAAGATATAAACAGATCTATCGAACTGCTTTCTCCCTTATTTTATTATTTTTTTTTTCCCAGTTGACCCGTATTCCCTTTCAAAATCCTTTCTTCATCCTGCTTATTGAAGAATCGATAACAACGTTTCTCCAAACAAATTCTTTTTGTTAGTCTCCATCTACCTTGCATACATCTCTGTCAGCAAAATTGTAAATCGGTTCTGGGTTCGAGTGTGGGCTTATGAATTAACAAGCAATTCAATTTTTCTATATAATTTTTTCTGAAACGAGGTGTGTATGCTTGTTCAACATCTTTTATTTTTTGTGTGTAAATTTCTTGCTATTTTCTGTGTGCTATATTGTCAGGCTTTGCTTCTGTTCTGTGCGATTTTATAAATTTCTTATTTATACTCAAGTGTGTAATCCCAGTGATATTCGATGTTCTTGCCTGAATCTGTAACTGATGCTGTAAGTTTGAATTTTTTCTTTTTTTTGGTCCGTCGCCTTTAAGTGCTATTTTTTTTTTTTTTTTTTTGGGGAAGGGGGTCTATGGAGTGTTGATGGCCATTGTAGGGATTTGATTGAGAATGTAAGGACATGTACATGCTATGTGGGGTGTTTTGTTTCTTTTTATGCAAAAAGCCATTGTGGAGAGCTTTGGTCATTGGGTTGCTCTAACAAGTAATAACCTTGACCAGGCTGAAAAATTACAGTTGGTGATCTGGTTTTCAAAAACGTATCTGCCTACCAGCTGAGATCAAATCGGAGAGGGCTAAGCAAAGTAGCGGAGGCCGGTGGTGGTTAGCTGTCATGATGATATCTCAATTCTTCGTACTCTCCCAAAGAGGCGATAACATCGTGTTCCGCGACTGTGAGTCTTTTCTATCTAGCATTTGTATACTCTTGTTAAACCATGGTAGTGTGCAAGTCTAAAGCTATACTTTCAGTTCAGATTCTGTTGGTTTTCTGCTTTACTATAATTTGTGCCTTTTGTTTTGTTTCTGAGATCAGTAATTTGATATTGAGTCTACTGTATAAAAAAAAAGTGCATTATTAGATGTATGTTTACTTATTCTTTCTTTTGAATTTCAAGTTGGCGTCTTTCCTTACGATGTTATAGCATGAAATAGAAAGAACTCTGTCACTCTCTCTCTCACAAGTGTTGGTTGAGGGTGATTTTAGATAAATTAAGCTGAAACATAGGCTAAGGTATTGCTTGATGGGTATCGGATTTTTATTGATGCTAAAGAATGTCTAAATGGAACTGTATTGAGTTTACCTGTTCTAGTTGTGAAACATGACTGTGGATTCCCTTGTGTGTCATGTTTATGAATTCGGGGTGCTTGATAATCCATTTAATCCATTTTTGACAATTAAGTTGTTTTTCTTTCTTTTGTTTTTGTAATTATAAAATTATATTGATGAAGAAAATAGACAAAGTTTACAACAGCACCATAGTGCTACAATAATAACAAAAATAAAGGAGCTAAACTTGCTTCTTAAAAAACTCTCATATCAAAAACAATAATTAAGAGCTATAGTCCAGTTACGTCTACTCTTGCGCACTTTTCTCCAACTAGCAACACCCATCTGTAGATTCTGCATCACCTCCTTTTGCACCACAAATTCAGATCTATGCTCATTGCAAAAGATTCTTTGATTTCTCTCTTGCCATACAAAGTAAAGGACAATCGAGAAGTTAGCATCACATGATCATTCTGAAACTTATTCTGGATGGACGATCCTTGTAACCATCTCAAAACATCATCCCAAACAAACACCCTTGCTGTAATCGTAATTGCCTCAACATACATGACCAAATGGATCTTGTGAATGAGCATTGAAAAAACGAAGGCCATATGTTTTCCTGCAAGCATAATACACATTTGCTCGATTATACCACACTCCATTGCTGTGTTCTGTCCATAGTTCATAACTTTTGTCGATAAGCTAACCAAGCAACAAATGAATAATTCTAAATTTGCCACCCTCTTGTTGTGCCATATAAGTTTCCACCATCCAACAAGTTGTCCACTCACTTTTTGTATCTTGAGAGCAGATTTGAAAGAAAACACATTAGATGAGGAAGGTCGCTAGCATATAAGTTTCTTCAAATGGCTTTAATGTAGTGTGGAGTATGAGTGATGAACTCCTACAGTCTCTTATCTCTTCCACTTGATGGCCATATCTAGCCTTCAGGGCCGACAATTGGATACTTTCAGTTTGTGATCCATATACAATATCCTCTTCTTCTCCTGGGAACTCAACTCCCACAACCCCCACTTGGATGCCACCTATCCCACCAGAAAAAAAATTATGACTCCCTATTGCCCAATGTAACATGAATATAGTTCTGAATAAGAGGTCTAATGGAGATAAGCATTGCCCAAAACCATGAATCCTGTTGAATTACAATCTCCCCCAAAAGCTTAGGCTGATGGGGAGGTAGATAATTAACATTTTATATACTTCAACACGCCCCCTCAAATGTGGGTCTTTTTTAGCCCAACACTTGTTTAACATTTTTTATACTTCAACACGCCTCCTCAAGTGTGGGTCTTTTGTAGCCCAACACTTGTTTTTTTTGTTTGGGAAAACTGTGCTTGGAGCGGGGTTTGAACTCGGGATCTCATGCTCTGATACCACGTTGAACTACCATCTCTCCCAAAAGCTAGCTTAAGTTGATGTGGAGGTAGATAATTGAAATTTTATATACTTCAAACACCGAAAGTTAGTCTGTTTGAGGCAGTTGTTCTGAGGTTGTTACAATGATTCCAAGTGGTATGTTTGAGGATGTTCCATTAACAGAGGATGATCTATCTGAGGGTGTTGAATTTCTGAAGGCTAGTGTTACATTTTGGGAAGTTTTTTGTCTAAGGCTACTACATTGCCGGAAGCAGAAAGTTCGTCGAAGCTGTTATATTGATGGAAAATAGTCTGTCTGAGTCTATCACATTGCCGTTGCTTGAGACTACTATATTATCAAAAACTAGTATGTCCAAAGATGCTACAATGACATAGTATGCGTGAGAAGGCCGCTACGTTGTCAAAAGCAATTTCGTCTCAGTCTGTTACATAATACATTGATGGAAACTCATCTATCCGAGACTGTTAGTGTGTTTGAAGCTGTAACATTTGCTTGTAGCTACTCTGTTTGAGACCCCTACATTGTCAAAATCTGATTTATTGAAAGCTACTGAATCACCGAAGGCAAGTTTGTTTGTAAGTTTTACACCAGAAACGACTGTAGCTAAAATCAGACTATCAACCGCTTTGATCTAAACAAATATCCGGACGGATATGTGGAGTAGACAATTTAGCTTTTGCTTTTCATTCTAATGTTTATATCACAATGGTTCTAAATGTTTAATCGTGTATATTTAATTAAGCAGCTAGAACCATTGTGATATATAGTGAAAAGCAAAAAACTAAATTGTCTACTCGGGATATTCGTTTAGATCAAAGCGGTTGATAGTCTTCGTTTTAGCTACAATGCGTTCGACAAAGGTGTAACGCCTGCACAAACTTGCCTTCGCAATTCAAGAGCTTCGACAAATCATCGCTTTCGATAATGTAGTAGTCTCACACGAGTAGCTATATGCAATGTTACAACTTCGACGCGCACTAGCCGCCTCTGATAGATGATTTTCCATCAATGTAACACACTCGCATTTAAATTGCTTTTGGCGCAGTAATGTCTTCTCACCCATACCACTCGCCTGGCATTGTAGCGTAACGTCTTTAGACATGCTAGCTTTTGATAATATATAGTCTCAAGAAGGCTACCTTCCGGCAATGTGATAGATTCAGACATACTACTTTTCATCAATGTAACAGCCTTCGACGAACTTGCTGTTTCCGGCGGTGTAGTAGCCTTTGACAAAACAACTTCCCAAAATGTATCACTAGCCTTCAGCAATTCAACACCCTCAGATAGACATCCTGTGGCAATGGAACATCCTCAGACATACCACTTAACATCATTGTAACAATCTCAGAATTTCCACCTTCTGGCATTGAAGCAGCTGCCTCGGACACACTAACTTCCGGTGTTGAAGTATATAAAATGTTATTTATCTACCTCCCCACCAGCTTAAGCTTTTGGGAGAGATGGTAGTTCAACATGGGGGGTAGGTAGTTAACATTTTATATACTTTAACACGCCCCCTCAAGTGTGGGTCTTTTGTAGCTCAACACTTGTTTAACATTTTATATACTCCAACATGCCCCTCAAGTGTGAGTAGGGGTGTAAACGATCCGATCCGAATCGAGCATTTACTTATCGAGTCGAGCAACCCCATATAAAAGCAAGGTTTGCTTTAACTCGCTCGAGATCGATCGAGCATGAAAAAAATGCTCGAGATCGGTTCGATAACACATTAATCTTGCTCGAGTTCGACTCGATTATGCTCGATAAAATTTGAGCGCTTTAGAACTCGAACTCGAACTCGAGCAAATTTCGGAAAAATGATTCAACTTCAAATTTAAAGATATGAACATAAAATATCAAGTCCAAAGAAGATAACAATAATAATCAAATTACATAGCTAATGCTTAAATATCAACATGCATAGAATTAAGTGGCACAATGTCAAATGCATTTGTGCACTTTAATTACATCCGACAATAAAGTGCAAGATATCAAGCAAAATATAGTCATTAATCTTCATCATTGGCATTGCTCATGTTGACCTCAAAAGAAAACTCGGGTTTTGAAGGATTACTACCCAACGCCTGAAAACAAAGAACAATAAAAATATAGAAATTCCAAAAATTATTTCTATATTAAGTATTACTGATAAAAATTAATTTTAAAAAATAGTACTAAGTGTGTGTGTGTGTGTATATATATATATATAATGTATTGTAATGCTCGATTAGGCTCGCGAGCAGATCGAGTCAAGCATTAAACTGCTCGAGTTCGGCTCGTTAACTATGACGAGCTGCTCGAGTTCGATTAAAACCATATTCGAGCGAGCATTTACCGAGTCGAGCGGTGAGCGGCTCGCGAGCTGCTCGGATCGTTTACACCCCTAAGTGTGAGTCTTTTGTAGCCCACACTCGTTTTTTTGTTTTTTTTGGTTGGGAAAACCGTGCTTGGAGCGGGGTTTAAACTCAGGACCTCTTGCTCTGCTACCATGTTGAATTACCATCTCTCCCAAAAGTTTAAGCTGATGGGGAGGTAGATAATTAACATTTTATATACTTCAACAACCCTTAGGTCTAGGTGACACCTGCCAAAAAGAAGCACCTTTTAAGGAAAATGTGTTGAAGGATGCATGGTTTACTGTTTTGTTATTTTAGTGCTGCGTGTAATTTTTGCTTTAGTAGGGTTTTGCTTAGGGAATTAGGCTAGGGTAAAGTTATTGTGAGAAACTCCTTGTTCAAGGAGTTGGCTAAGTTTAGGACATCTATGTTTGGTCTTTTATATAGCTGCAACCCAACTTCTTATAAATGGTGAATTACATAATAAAATATATGGTCTCTCTTCCTCTTATTTTTCATCATTTACTTTTAACATGGTATCAGAGCCTTGTTAATCCTAACACCGGAAAAAATGAGTTATTGTGCCGCCATGACTGGAGAACCTAGAAATCCTACTTCTGGTTCTTCCAATAGTTCTTCTAGTACTCCTATAAATGAAAACCCTAGCGCTGAAACTATGGTTGGATCGTTGATGAGTGGAGAAACCAATAACCAATCAAGTTCGATCCTCTTGACAACCCTAAAACTCACAAGAAAAAATTACTTGGAGTGGGCTCAAACCATCAAATTGGCCATTGATGGAAAAGGCAAATTGGGATATCTGAATGGGGAAATTTTGAAACCATGGGATGGAGATCCGAAATGAAGTACTTGGAGATCGGATAATTCATGGTGATGCCATGGTTGATGAACTCCATGGAACCAACAATTGCAAGGCCGCACATGTTTTTATTTACAACCAAAGACATTTGGGATGCAATTAAGGAGGTGTATTCTGTTTTAGAGAATACCTCCCAAATTTATGAACTCAAGACTAAGCTATGGAATACCAAACACGAGGGCCATGATGTGACCATTTACTACATGGAAATGGTTGCATTATGGCAAGAGTTCGATCTATCATTTGATAATAGTTGGGGCTGTCATCTAATATTGTAAAATTCAAGAAAATAGGAGAATGAAAGGTGCCCTCTTTACGAGAAGTGTTTTTAGAAATCAGGAGGGAGGAAGCCCGGAGGGGAGTTATGCATAAGAACACTGATTTTGGAATGGAAGTCTCGGCTCTTGTAGTGAAGAGAGGTGTAGGAAAAGGGAAGAAGAAAATCTGGTGCGACCATTGCAAGAAACAGGGCCACACTGGAGAAACATGCCAGACAAGAAATGGAAAGCCTCAAAATTGGAAACCAAGAAGATCTGGAGGTGGTACTACTGAGGGTAGTAAGGCCAACCAAGTGTCATATCCGGGTCTGAAAACTATTACTGAATCCTTGCCATTCACAAGGGAGCAGTTAGGGCAGATGAGCAAATTCCTCCAAATCAGCCCCTTAATCCCAAAACCGACACTTCATGCTCCTTGGCAGAAACATGTCATATTTATTCTCTTTCTTCTTTTGGAACAAATTCCCAAGATTACTGGGTCATAGACTCTGGAGCCACCTATCATATGACATATGGTTCTCATATTTTCAAAACCTACCCCCAGGTGTTGAGAATCAAAAAGTTAGGATAGCTGATGGGTTTCTCTCTCCTATTGCTGGTTCAGTAGCTGTCTTACCTAACCTGATCTTACACAATCTATTACATATTCTACGCCTTTCATGCAGCCTAATTTATATTTCAAAACTGACCTCTGAAACAAATTGCAATGCATTTTTTATTGTCTGTTGGTGGTTGTGACTTTCAAGCTTTTACCCACGGGGAAGTTGATTGGCAGTGCTAAGATGGTAGGTCTTTACGTTCTCAAGGAAGAAGGATCGGCTGAGAATAAAAGAGTCCTAAAAGCTAGTTATAGCACTTCCTCTATGTCTGATAGGAATAAAATTAGGCTGTGACACCAAAGATTGGGTCACCCTAGTATTCAGTACTTGAAAAAGGTTGTTCCTAAATTTTTTATTAATAAAAAGATTGTTCATATTCAATGTGATGTGTGTTCGTTGTCCAAACAGTGCTGAACTTCTTATCCACAATGGTCGTATAAACCCACAAAACCCTTTACTATGATCCTCTGAGGGTAAAGACTGTTACTGGGAATAGATGGTTTATAACTTTAATTGATGACCACACAAGAAGCATTTGGATATATCTATTAACAGATGGATAAAAATATCAGTGAAATTGCAAAAACACAGTTTCATACCAAGATTGAAGTTTATAGAAGTGATAATGGGGGAGTATTTTAACAATATTCTTGGACAATACTGTGGTGTGGATGGCATTGTGCATCAAAGTTCATGTTCTCACACCTCAACAAATTTTTTTGTTGAGTGGCTTAACAAAAAATAGGCATGTTCATGAAATTATAAGAGCGATAATGCTGAATTCAAGAAGTCCAAAATATTTATGGGGTGAAGCCGTATGGACAACAGTGTACCTCATAAATAGACATTCTTCTCGAATTCTACAATTTCAAACACCCTCAAAAGTTCTTAAAGATGCTTTCCCACTACAAGATTAATTCACAATCTAAGGGCCTGCTTGATAAACAAAATAAGTACTCTGAAAAAATTAAGTGGTGGTTAGAATTAGAGGTGTCTGTTATTATTTTTAATACATCTCAACTAATTAAGTACCACTGAATTCTACATTGGAAAAAATAAAAAGTTTTCAGCGCTTCTTTACAGCTTATCACTGAACAAAAAGTGCCGGCCTCATTGCAAGTCAGTAGTGTTCCTTCTTTCAAGCAAACCTTTTCTTTTTTCTTTTCATGTGCTTTTTTTAATGCGTTTTTAATCTTTTTATTCTTATTCCCTTTTGTGCACTTTGTATATACTTATATTTAAGTAATTACTTTGAATAAAGGATTTATATTTAGTATCTTATGAATTTATTTGTTGTAAAAAAATGTATAATGGGTAATACAATTTTTCTTTTAAGTTATGAAGTTGAAATACACATAAATAACTAAACTTATATGTGAAATCTAGCATAATAACTATACACACACAAACACACCTGTGTTTATATAGACATGTATACGCACACATATATATACACATGCATGTGTATATATTCCCGTAAAAAATGTGTGTATATATATATATTTGTATATGTATATGTATGTGTGTGTGTATATATGTATGTATGTATATGTACTTGGGTATATTCTAAATATATCTATATATATATGTGTGTTTGTTTGTATGTGTATATATACATGTGTGTGCGCGCGCGCGGGGCGGGCAGGCGGGGGGTGCGGGGCGTAGGAGCGTGTGTGTGCGTGTGTGCTTGAGGGGGTGTGGGTGTGGGTGTGGGGGGCATGGGTGGGGGTAACAGTCTAATTTTTGCACTTAAATCATTCAGTTACTTAATATATTCAGATTTAGGACTTCAGATTTAACAAACGGCCCCAAATCCTAAAGTGTTTGGGTTCGTGGCATTCACACATCTTTACAATCAAAGGATTCTTGACCCATGATACAAAAGAATTTGTGTATGTTGGTTACTCATCTACCCGAAAGGGTATAGTTGTTTTGACCATGAACCAAGAAGTTTATCACAACAATGGATGTAACATTTTTTAAAGGATCAAATGTAAGTTTCTAAAACTCATCTTCAAGGGGAGAACCATAAAGAAGATGAGATGTTTTTTAAAATTCTAAGAGAGAGGGAGCAACATGATCTGAAAGGTACTGCCCGTAATGAATTGATATCAGCCATAGAGGGGATTAATGAGGAATCTGCCAACTCTCTAAGGACAAAGTTCTGAGCAGTCCTTCAGCTAAACAAAAGTTTAAAGGCATAACTTATTTGGGGAAGGCCCCTACCTTGAAGACAAAGGAGGCACCTAACGTCGGAGACACTGTTCATGAACCGAACTCGGATGAAGAAGCTAAAAGTGACAACACAATCAGCAACAATTCAATTCCTCTTGTTTCTGATTCCAGTTCAAATCTTGTTTCTGATCCAAATGAAGAACTGCTTCTAGATGTCCTTATTGCCATAAGAAAGGCGCTGGTAAAACTACGGTTGGGTGTAAGTGGGTGTTCACACAGAAGTTTGACTCAGATGGGTCTCATAGAGGTGTAAGGTGGCTACACACAAACGTATGGAATAGACAACTTAGAGACGTCCTCTCCGGTAGCTAAATTTAATACGATAAGGATTCTATTTCTATAGCAGTGAATCTGGATTGGCCTTTAGAACAAATGGATGTGAATGCGTTTTTGCATGAGAGGCTCAAGGAGGAGGTTCTTATGGATCCTCCCCCGGTTTTTCTGAAAAATTCAATAACAAAGTGTGCAGGTTGTAGAAGTCTTTATACGGGCTAAAACAGAGTTCTAGGGGCCTGGTTTGACAGTTTCACCTTTTTTTTAAGAAGATTTGCTTTAAACAAAGACATTTATATAATACTCCATGTGTTGAGGGTAGAAACGGGCAATCGATTGTTCTTGTTGTGTATGTTGACAGAATAGTTTTGTCTAGGAATGATGTTTAAGGAATTGGACAAGGAAATAGGGAACTAGCTGCTGAGTTTGAAATGAAGGACTTTGTCAAGCTTTGATATTTCCTTGACAAAGAAATAGCCAGGTCCAAAAAAGTAGTTGTGATCTCTTAAAGAAAGTACATTCCAGATCTGTTAGATGAGATGGGTTTGAGTGCTTGTAAACCAACAAGTACTCCTATGGAGTATAATCTTAAACTTGGGGATATTCAAGATGGGGTATCAGTTAAAAAGGTGTACTGAAGGTTAGTAGGTAAGCTGATTTATCTGGCACCGACTAAGCCAAAAATTTCCTATGCGGGTGTTGTGAGTCAGTTTGTGCACGCACCGTGTGAACACTATCATGAAGTTCTTCGGATTTTAAGATATTTGAAGGGCACAATCAGGTTGGGTTTACACTTTAGAAAGTGCAAAAACAAGGTGGAAGTGTATACAGATGCAGTGAGCTGATTCTACAGAAAAACGGTTGACCTCTGGTTACTGTTCTTTTGTGCGAGGAAATTTGATAACTTGGAGGAGCTAAAGACAACATGTGGTTGCCAGAAGCACAACATTGGCCGAATATCGGGCCGTGGCACAAGGCGTGTGAAGAGTTATGGATAAAACGGGTGTTGGATATCTGGGGGTACCTTGTGAGGCTGAATATCGGGCCGTGGCACAGGGTGTGTGTGAAGAGTTGTGGATAAAACGGGTGTTGGATGTTTTGGGGGTACCTTGTGAGATGTGGATAAAACGGGTGTTGCATTTCATCAAAGAGAAGTTAGAGAGTGGGTTGATATGTGTGCCATTTCTACATTCGTCTCAACAAGTGGCAGATAATCCTCGCTAAAGCTTTGCTGAAGAAGGGCTTTGATGATTTTGTTGGCAAGTTGAACATGCTTAACATCTATGTTCAACTTGAGGGGTAGTATTTGAGGTGTTAAGAACTAGTTAGTTCTCTAGTAGAGTGTTTTTAGGTGTGTAGTAGCCGTGTCTCCCTTACCTCCTTGAGCCAAGTATATAAGGGATGTGTGTGTTGTATCATTGCTCACTTTTGATGCTAATAAAACTACTTTGTTTTTCCTGTTTTACCTTAGTAGGGTTTTGGTTAGGGAATACGGTGGCTAGGGTAAGTTGTTTTGAGGGATTGTTAGGTTTAGGACTTCTATGTTTGGTCTTTTATATAGCCCCAGTCCAACTTCTTGTAAATGGTGAATTACATAATAAAATAGATGTTCGCCTCTTTTATTTTTCATCTCTTTCTTTTAACAATATGTATGAACTCAAATGACCCATAAAGATTCATGATTTACACATAATCTCCAAATCAACTTAAACATAAAAGGCATTGTTTATAATAGAAAGCCTATGCAACCCCAAACCACCCTGTTCAATTGGGCAACAAACATATTTCCAAGAGACCTTAGCTTTATGGTGATTGACCTCCATCACTCCATAAAAAAAGAACCCAAATTACCTTCTCTCTTTTGCAAAACTTGTTTATAAAGCAATAATGATGAATTGACGATAAACCTGAGGATACAAGCTGGAGTCTTCCCCCATATGTGAATCTAGTATTGGCCCAAGAATACAATATCCCTATAATCTTGTCAACTAAAGGCTGACTCTACCCAGAATAATTTTTTTTAGAATCCAAAAGTACCCCAAGACATCTGAAAGGCAATTTCTTCGAAGATACCGCCCCTGTGCAGCCAACTGATGTTGCATTTCCTTTTCCACACCAGCACAAAAAAGTTCACTTTTTTGCTCATTTTGATTCAAAATCTAGAAGCATCAGAAAAAACTTGCAACACCCCCTTTACACAACACAAAGAAACCACGTCAGCTTTACATAGAATCATAAGATTATCTGCAAAAGCTAATGATGCCAGTTTAATTTTCTCACAATGAGGATGATACTGAATAATACCTCAATCCACTTTCTGTGCTAGTAATCATGTGAAAATTTCCATGACCAACGTTAAAGGATTGGGTGAACCACCTTGGCTTGCAATATTATTTTCCTATATCGACTAAATTTTGGACGCACATAACTTGGGGCAAGCTTAGCTTTGAAAAAATATTCCTGTTATTTTGCTATCATTAAACATCCGTCAGAATGAATTTTGTCTACAAAGCTGGCGAAGTTTGTGAACATTTGACCTTTAGCAAGATTGAAGTGTCTATACTTTTAATTTCCAGTATTGAGTGAAATTTGGCTTGCCTTTTTGAACTTTTCTTTTGGATTTTATTGTATTACTCAGACCGTGGTGACGTACAGAAGGGAAGTACTGAGACTTTCTTCCGCAAAGTGAAATTTTGGAAAGAAGATGATGAAGAAGAAGCTCCACCTGTCTTTGTAGGTATTTTGTTTCAGTAGAGTCCAAATTGTTACTTTTCAGATGCCATCTGTTTATACAAGTCCTTTGCTTTCTTGTAGTCCTTTTATATTCTGGTTTTGTATCTATGTAATGACGTGTATCACAAAGACTGACAGATCTGCTCATTTACACAATGTTACACAACTACAGTAGGCTACAATATAAGATGTTTTAGTCTCCATAAACAAGAATCCATCTGTTAGTCCCAACATATTTAATTCCTTGTTCAGCAAGCTCAATGTGGTGCATATTACTTGCTGATTGGTGGTTTCTTGTGTAGCATGTGGATGGTGTGAACTATTTCCATGTGAAAGTGGCTGGACTCCTCTTTGTGGCTACTACAAGAACAAACATCTCACCTTCCTTTGTTTTGGAGCTTTTGCAAAGGATTGCACGTGTTATCAAAGATTACCTCGGTGTCCTTAATGAAGACTCTTTACGCAAGAATTTTGTGCTTGTCTATGAGCTTCTTGATGAAGTAATTGTAAGTATCAACTGCATTGTGTTTGCAATAGCACACATGGCTTTTGCATTTTATTACTAACCTTAAATTGCATGTGCTTACTCGCCCTCTCATAGTTGATAAGGCGATTGCCTAGGTGAGAGACGAGCTGTTGTCGGCTGGAGTTGGGGCCAGGCGAGCAAAATGCTAGGCTAACTAATCGTTGCTTTTTGATCGCTTTTTTGGCGCTTTTTGATCTCCTTTTTCTCGTCTCGTATTAACATTAAGGTTTGAAGATATATCTTCAACAGCAGTTGGGAAACCCAATATGCATACAACTCTCTCAATTCCATGTACATGTGAACGGGAATAATGCATACAACTCTCTCAACTCTCCCAATATGCTTTTTGGTATTTCTACACAAGATCATCAATATTCAGATATGTGGGAGAGGCATCGCCTAGGAGACCAGGAAATCCCTCTCTGCCTTGACATCGCCTAGCGCTTAAACAACTATGCTCTCTCTGCTACTATCCATTACATATAGTTATTTATTTCAGCTTTGGAGATTCCAGACAAATGTTGTATAAGTAAATCCTTTTTCATGCATTGATCAGAAGCGTTTATCTGCATAAATGAATTTGCATCGTTGTTGATATTGTCAGTTAATTTTATGTTTCACAAATTTGGGAGGAAATGAGATTGAACATGACATGTTATTGTTCATGTTGACCCAGGACTTTGGTTACGTTCAAACCACATCCACAGAAGTGTTAAAGTCCTACATATTTAATGAGCCGATTGTGGTTGATGCTGGGCGGTTGCCTCCCCTTGGTCCTGCTTCTTTGTTTATGGTAATGCAAATATTCTACTTTTTAACTTATGTTTATTTTATGCATACTACATTGTTGGACTTGCTACATGTGAACTGATAACCTTATCATCAAGCAGCAAGGGAGCAAGAGGATGCCAGGGACAGCAATTACAAAATCTGTTGTGGCAAACGAACCTGGAGGTCGGAAGAGGGAGGAGATCTTTGTGGACATTATTGAGAAAATCAGTGTGACATTTAGCTCAAGTGTGAGTGATTGTGTATTTTATTTTATTTCATCTTTAGTAATGACATCTATTTCTCTATGGCAAGCACCTCCAAGATGACATATGTTGTTATCCGTCTGAAAATTAGCTTGCAGTACTTATGGAGATTAGTTCTTATGTTAAATTATCTGCAGAAATTTAAAATGTCGGCCAACATGTTACATTTACTGGGAGATTTCAAGGATAAAAAGATTTTCACTTGCATATCACTTTCGTGCACTAGAATAAGTTCAAGGATAATAAGTTCTCAAACATCAGTTAACAATTTTCTTTTCTTGACCGGCACTGTTTAGATTAGCTTTGTTGTTATAGGAAATATTAAATTATTAGTATTATTTAAATTTTGTTACTCTTATTTTCTTGACCTTTGTATTTAGTTTTAACCGTTTTGGACTGCTACAAGCTCTAAGTAGGCTTTTGCTCATTAGTCATAAATTTGGGCGGCTAGGAAGGTGAAGAGCTCTTTCACCTACATAAACTTTTGTAATCTACTTCTTAAAGTAAGAAAAATACGTTCTTCCTTTCTCTCTTCTCTAAAATTCTACATGGTATCAGAGCCTTGAATCACACTTTCAAGCTCGATCAGTCCGTCTAAAATTCTCTTCTTCCGTATCTCCAACTATGTCAGGAGTAATCTCAATGGCTTCATCTGGCCAATCTTCTTCTTCTTCTTCTCGCTTTGTCTCTGGACACGACAATCCCACTCTCCAAATCACTACAATGAGATTGAATGGGAGCAATTTTATTCAGTGGGCTCAATCTGTAAGGATGTACCTTACTGGCCGTGGAAAAATGGGGCACCTTTCGGGCTCAGTAAAAACACCTGACCTTGCAGATTCCGATGCCTACTATACATGGCAAACTGAGAATGCAATGATTATGACCTGTGTCATTAACTCCATGGAACCAGAGATTGGTCAATATCATCTCTTCTATCCCTCAAGCAAAAGACATATGGGATGCTGTTCATGCCACTTATTCTGATCAAGGGAATTTTGCCCAGGCATTTGGGGTAAAATCAACCTAAGAGATCTGAGACAAGGGTCATTACAAAATTCTTTAACTCCATGAAACGATAGTGGTTGGAATATGACAACTTTCCGCTAACGAGTGGGAATGTCCAAGTGACTCAAATCGTTTCCTGAAACCGATTGAAAGAGAGTCTTCGCATTTTTGAGAGGTCTCAATCCTGTGTATGATGCCTGCTAGAGAGATAGTTCCATTTCAAGTTCATATTCCATCTATCTAGGAGGCATTTGCCACCATCAGAAATGAGGAAAGCAGGAGAGGAGTCTTGGGAGGAATTCTCCCTACTCCTCAGGTAGAGCAGTCTGCTCTATCTGTCCATTAGCCTGAATCAGCCTTCGGTGGAAACAATCTTTGGATGGGCCAGAAGCAGAATGATAAGAAAAGTATTCCTTGGTGTGAACACTGCAGAAAGAAGGGACACACAAGGAATACTTGTTGGATCTTGCATGGAAAGCCTATGTCAAATGCAAAATCAGAAAAAGAATTCCTCCTGGACATAACAGAAACAGGCTTACTCTGCTTCAACACAGAATGCTACATTCACCAAAGAACAACTCTGATTCAACTCTTTGGGAAACAAAACCTTTCATCCAAAAATGAACCTTCTTCAGGTACTCAAAGAGGTTATACCTCCTGGATTATTGACTTTGGGGCATCTTGCCATATGTGACATGTGTTCTTTAACTTTTCTCATCTTACAATCCATCAACCGACCTTCACAAAGTGCGTGTGGCTGATGGAACCCTTTCAACCGTTGCTCACAGATTACTAGGACTTTATGCTTAAATCCGTTCTGTATGTTCCAAAGCTGGTGTGTAATCTGTTTACTATAAGTACATTCGCCATGGATAATAATCGTCTACCTAAATTCTTCCCTTCTTACCGTGAATTTCAAGAGATGGAATCCAAGAAGATGATTGGCAGTGCTAAAGAGTGTAGTGGCCTATAAAATGCTTGTCAATCTCAATGTGCTTGGTCGTGTCATGCTGGACAAGATTATTTGCTATGTCAATTGCTGCTTTATTGTCACAATACAGCTTCATAGGTAATGTAACTGGCACTAGAATGTCCTCCGGCACTCTTTTGATCCAGAGTTCTTCACACACATGACACACCTTTGGTCCATAGCCCTATATTCTGCCTCAGGTGTACTCCTAGCCACCACACTGTTTTTGCTTCTCCAAGTAACCAAATTTTCTCAAACAAAGCTGCAGTACCCAGAAGTTGACATCAGCATCTGTATAGACCTCCACACTTATGCTTCTCTGTTTTTCGAACCAAGCTCCCTTACTCACCGTCCCCTTGGGAAACCTTAGAATCCTAAATATTGCTTCAAGGTGTGGTTCACATGGGTCATGCATAAACTGTCTCATTGTGCTCACAACAAAAGAGATATCAGGCCTAGTATGCCGGGTATATCAACTTCCAACCAACCTCTGATACTTCTCTTTATCCACAGGGACATCATCAGTCTTTTCCCATAGTTTCAGGTTTGCTTCAATAGGTGTGCTGGCCGGTTTTCAATTACTCATACCAGTTTCTTCCAACCGATCTAGTATATGCTTCCTCTGTGACACCACCAGCCTTGTCTCTGATCTTGCAAACTCCATTCCCAAGAAATACCTAAGATTTCCCAGATCCTTTATTTCAAACTCCTTTGACATACTCTTCTTGATCTGACTGATGCCCTCCTTGTCATCTCCTGTGAGGATGATATCATCCACATACACCAGCACAACTGTCAACTTACCTTGCTGTGACCTCTTAGTAAAAAGTGTGGTCAGATTGACCTTGCTTGATTCCTTCCTTCTTAAAGAACCACATGAACCTTTCAAACCAGGCCCTTGGACTCTGTTTGAGTCCATACAATGACTTATTCAACTTACAAACCTTTCCTCCATTCTTACCAGAGAAACCAGGGGAAGGTCCATATACACCTCTTCCTTCAGAGTTCCATGACAGAATGCATTCTTCACATCTAACTGTTCTAGAGGCCATTCCAAGTTCACAGCCTCGAATAGAATGATCCTCACTGTGTTCAGATTTGCCACTGGTGAGAATGTCTCAGAGTAGATTGTGGCTGATGAGATATCTTTGTAGCCGTTAGTCTCAGGTCTTTAAATACCTTGTAATACCTGATTTCAGTATGAAACACATTATTTCCTTTGAGATATTCTCACAGCTGAGAATTATACTTTTTCTATTAATAGTTGGTACAGAGATATATGTTGCCAGACATCTAGACCTGGCAACATGTGTTTTCTTTTCTTATTATTTAGTTTTTCTGTTACATTGGACGTGGCCATTATCCCAGGCCCTAATGGACTATGCTCTTGCTATTTGCAGTGTAGGTATTGTGTGGGATCACTTTGGATATAATTTGGATGTTAAATATTCATGCGAAAATTATTCCGTATTGTTGATTATAATTATTTTGACCAGGGATATATATTAACATCTGAAATCGATGGCACCATCCAAATGAAGAGTTATCTTACTGGAAATCCAGAAATCAGAGTAGCTCTTAATGACGATCTAAGCATTGGAAGAGGTGGGAGGTCAATGTACGGTACGTCATGACATTTTAACGCTGCTCATATTAAGATATCTCATGCTCCTGCCGATGATATCTTCTATGTTGGAGGTCATTAACTTCGTATAATATTCTTTTGCATCAGAATACAGTGGTTCTTCTGGCTCAGGAGCTGTTATATTAGATGATTGCAATTTCCACGAGTCCGTGCATCTAGATAGTTTCGATGCAGATCGGACTCTGAGTTTGGTAAAGTTGGAGAATTTTGTGGATTCTTCTCTTTAATCACCTTCGGAAGAGTTCTCTTCCTTTTACTTTGTAGTGTTCATATTTCCCCCCTGTTGTGGTATCAGATTCCACCAGATGGAGAATTTCCAGTGATGAACTACCGTATTACTCAGGAATTCAAACCGCCTTTTAGAATTAATGCTTTGATTGAAGAAGCAGGACCATTGAGGGTATGACTTTGCTTCCCTGCTATTAGAAGCTTTCATTGGTGCTGGTATTTTTTATTGGAACTTTAAGTGTTTGAAGCTGATATTGTAATCATAAAGTTAACACCCGCTATTTCTTGTATTTCTTGCCTTTTTAGGCTGAAGTAATTCTGAAAATCCGCGCTGAATTCGCTTCTAGCATTACTGCGAATACAGTTGTTGTTCAGATGCCGCTGCCACAATATACATCGAGGTAAGTGTGATTTTGGGTACTGTTGAATTCAAATATCTATAATATGTAAGTTGCATATGTCACCAACATCTTAAGCTTTTGGGAGAGATGACGATTCAACATGGTATCAGAGCATGAGGTAATGGGTCCAAATCCCTGCCAACATTGCCTCCTTTTTTTATTGTTCAAGTGTTAGTGCCCTTTATATGCTTTTGTGTGCCTTGTGTTGAAGCATATTCCTTGTTATAGACCCACAATCCAACTCCAAGGGAGTCAATTGCGTGTAACATGTAAATTACCTATCTGCCTAACAACTTAAGATTTTGGGAGAGATGATAATTCGCCAGTGATGCTTTGGTCCTTGATGCCCTTGTGGCTATTTTGGTTTTGATGCTTTTTGGCTCGGTTTTATTCAGAGTAAGTTTTGAGATGGAACCTGGGGCAGTTGGACAAACAACTGATTTTAAAGAATCAAATAGAAGATTGGAGTGGAATTTGAAGAAGGCAAGACTTTTAATTTATATTCCTAGTTGATAAATTTTGCTGAACAATCATGAAGAACGTTTCTGGAGATTTTGATTTATTTATTTAGATGTAATGGACGGCTCTACTTTTCTGCAGATTGTTGGTGGGTCTGAACACACACTTCGTGCCAAGCTTACGTCTTCACAGGAATCACATGGTATACCTCAAAATTCAATATGTTATGCTTGTTTAAGGGGCATTTATTTGCACCACAATGACTCTACCGGTGTACCCCACTCTTTGTGCACCAAAGTAGAATCGACCGTGTGGAAGTCGGTTTTGGAGCCCAAATTCCAACTTCCTGCAGAGTCGATCCTGAGTCGACCTTGGGAAGTTCGGTTTTTGGCTCCAGAACCGACTTTCGCAAGGTCGATTTTGTGAAATTATTGTGTGCACCGGAAGGTGCGGTGGGGTGCAAATAATTGCTCCCTTGTTTAATCTCAAGTCTCCTCACCTCACCCGGTGGAAATTAATCTCACCTCTCTTTGCTTAGTATTATAGTTTGGTGGCTCTGAATCAAGCTTAAGTTCTTTTGACATGGTAACGTATGTAGGAAATATCGCGAAGGAAGCTGGACCTGTGAGCATGACCTTCACCATACCCATGTACAATCCTTCAAGGCTCCAGGTATGGTTTATTTTCTGCCCTGCATCGCGTTGTCTGTGAGCAGAATTAAGTCATGACATCATGAGATAGGGGTGAAGACATTTCTTCTAAAAGGGGTTTCATGTGCATAGTTGGTATATTAACTAGGTTGCAAGGTACACGGTTACATGAGTGCGAATATTTGAATACCGGATACGTGGGTGTGAGATTTTTGAAAAACGTAGCATACGGGTACACAGGGGACATGTGTAAATTTTACAAATATAAGTACCAAATTATAAACATTAAAAATCATAAATAAGACGTTTTTTCTTTTGTATTTTTCTTCATTTTGATGGTTTTTATTCATTTTGGGTAGCTTTTTAATGATTTTGTGATAGTTAATTTTCAACAAAGTTCTTCATTTTGCATAAATGAGTTATGAATATGCATATTTGAATCTCGTATCAACTTTAAAAAATTGCAAAATTCGCCCCAGCGTGTATCCGAAGTGTCCGGTGTGCACTTGTATCGGATACAAGACACGCTATCAAACCCAAGTATTCGCGCATGGTAGGGTAGGTATATAGCTGTCAAATGCATGATAATGTCGTTAATTACGGTTTTAGTTGGCCATTTCCATAATGACGAAGAAAAGATAATTCTCCTAGTGGAGGAGAAACTCTTGTATAAAGTGTCTATTGTATCACATCATTGGATGAATGACGTGTACACAGAAGCAAAACATGTTCTGTTTTTTTTCGTACAAGGGAAACCATTGTGACGGTTAGGTGCAACAACTGATAACTACTTAAGAATCTCCCCGAGTAGAGGTATTTGTAGTTAACTTTTAAGAGACCGATCAACCGGTTTTTTGGATTTGGTCCCCTTTGTATTATAGATGAAAACTGCCATATCATGCTCTACTTCCCAATCAAGGATCAAGTATGATCTAACGATTGTCAACCCACTAGAATTATGTTGTAATGGCTGTGTCGGATTGTCGTATAGTAGTTGTAATTTTGATTAAGATTCACGCTGTTGCTTCACACCGGTGCAATAACCTTTTGCCATTTCCAGGAATTTGTTCTACAAGTCGAAACCAATCTAATGATTCTTATGTTTTTCTTTTTCTTTTTCTTTTTGTTTCATCTATTTATTTTGCAGGTGAAATATTTACAAATAGCAAAGAAATCCAAGACATACAATCCATATCGATGGGTGAGATACGTGACTCAGGCCAATTCTTATGTTGCGCGCATATGATAACCAGATGAAAAGCCTCTCGACGAGCTGCAAGCCGAATCTTTGTTCATTCAGTTTTGAGTTTTTGTTTTGCTCTTTTTGCGGTAAACTGTACTTGATGATTCTGGTTAAGTGTTTTGATGAATGCCTGACCAAAATTCATGATGGCTGCTGTAACATCCTAATGTTGTTGAAAATTTCTTTGGGGTTTACTCATGCTATAGATACATCAATCTTGACAACATGAATATTACTGGTTGATCAATGCTTTCATATGATGCTGTCTATTTGGCGACTTAAATAATGAATCCGTAGTGCCTGCATTTTTCTTTTTTTTTTTTTTTTCAAATGCTAAAAATATTGTCTTATTTTCATCAGATTGCACATGTGTGTGTGTGTATATATATATATATATATTAAGAAAATCACGTCTTGTGACGTGTTCAATTTAAATTATTATTTTTAATATCATATCTATATTTTCAACTATGCGGTTAATTTATAAAATAAATATATTTTCAATAATGACAATTACTACCTCAATTTCAAAATATAAATACGTAACTTTTTGGTTTTGGAGTATTTATTTTATTATTCTTCATATTACCCATGATTTATTATCATTTCACATACTTTTCATTACTTTATTTATAAGTATTGAATTAATTATAGTCAAATGGTATTTTTGACTTTTATCTTTAAAATTTATATCCCTATCCACTTTTTTAAACTGTGCAAAAAGTCCAAATTAACTTATATTTTGGGACGGATGTAGTATTATATATATACAATGATTTTATGCTTAGTAGAATTATTTATTTCTCTTACTCGTGCGTATTGGATCAAACTCGCCATGTTACCTTTTCATTCGTTTAAGAATGATAAGCCTTTTTTAGTTATAAATCATGTATTATATTGGTTTCTAATGAAGATTTGTCTCAAGTATCTTGTATATCTATGGATACTCTCTAAGTACCTCCTAACCTAAAAAAATCATCGAAATATAATGTGTCCGAAAAACCATGTAATGTTTTAATTGCGTAAAGTTTTATATTAAATTCTATTACAACTGCAAATACTCTAGTTTGTCAAATAATTTACTGTCAGCCAAGACTAATAATCGTAAAGACATAGAATCATTAATTGTGTCACATGTGTAATACCGAGTTTAAAAATATTCAAGGGTTTAGCAATAATCCCATATGGAGCACAAATCTCTTGTATAAACCTGTTAGGCCCAATGACCTTCTCGATCAATCACATTATATGTTTGTGGCCAATCCGACATGGCTTGAGTCATGCTTGGGTCAGCATGCACTTCATCGTCATGATGTATACGACTTTGGTTTGTCCAAAAGAGTGTTTGGACAATTTAGCATATTATTGGTTTCTTCTTCAGAACTTCTAGAACCACTTTATGATGTTGTATGTGGGAAGCTATGACAGGGCTGAAGATTGGGATGTCATCAAAAGATATCAGCACAAACTTCCTTAAGTAAGGTCTCAACGTCTTATTCATACTTCTCTAGAATGTCGTCGGGGCATATATGTGCCCAAATTGTTGAAATAGTGTCCTAAACCCAATCGGGTTGGACCGGATCCGACCGGGTCGGATCATTTCGACTATTTCTTTATGTTTATATATATATTAAATGGCTTTTATGTTGTCATATATATGTTCTTTTTGAAGAACCAATTATGAATTGTTATATGATGACGTCCTTAGTATTAAACTGTGATAGAGAAACCATGATAGGCGATTATGGTTGATGAGATCTCTAATCACTTTAATAAGTTTGATACTTAAATGTCTCTAGGTGATGTAACTATTAAACAGGGCATTGATAGTATAAACAGACTAGCACGTATTAGATGTCTTCTGCTCTTTAGTAGCGGGATAGATCTCGTCTATCGAAGTGTAGAGACACTTGACCGGTATGCGTGGGCGTGTATTAGAGAATGCGTCGTTAGGATCGACCCACTTACACGGATAAGTGTCACACTATGTGACGGTTGTGTAATTATCCTTAAGACCGAGTCTTCATGGCATCACGGTGTGGATTGTCATGCTTTGACACTATTGAGGTTTCCCAGCCACGGGGGCGATCATGCGGTAGTGATTGGGTATGATCATCAAGCATCGCGGAGTATACATGATTGGTCGTCCGGGAATCGCGTATCCTATGATTGGGATCGAATATCCGAAATGGGCTTCTTATAAGGAATGTATTCTCTCGTGAATCTTTGCAAAGTGGAAGTAAACGAGTTACTTCGAGAGAGTTTGATATCCAGATTATAAGATACGGTCGTTGATGTTTTGACACTCGACTAACGACCGTATGATATTATTACAAATGATAGGATTGTAAGTTACACGGTAATCGTTTCACATGAAAGGTAGTAGTCATTGCATTTGACTCTTCCGATGATTGGGGTCACGGTGTGTTGCTTGTGACGCTATCCCGTGATCGTTAGGCATGAAGGGCATTTTAAGTAATTTGCACTTTGTGTCTACGGCCAACATATTCGAAGCCTATCGGGTCACACACATATGAACATCTAGTCGGATTAAAATGTGGTTATAGATGATAACCAAATAAGGAAAGTTTATCTCGAGACTATAAAGGTTATAGTGGTAAATTAATATTGTGGTATTTATTTATTATGAATAAATTAAATACAAGATATTAATAGTATTATATTAATTAAAGAATATTCCGGAAGCCAATTTGTTGGTCAAAGGGGCGCCACATTTAATGTGTATGAGATACACTTGGATTGTACAATTTAATTAATGATATTACCTATTATTAATATTAGATATTAATAAGATAAAATAATATATATATACATTGTGAATGCATGCGTGTGTGTGTGTGTATTAAATGCAAATTGGATTTGCATGCATGCACACCATAGTGTTCATATTTGATATATATTAATAGATTTATGTGTGTTATATATATGTGATATATACATGTGTAAATTGATTTATGGTAATAAAATAAAGATAGTCAATATTAGATATTGACAATATCTTTAAGAATATTCAATATAAGATATTGATGATATCCTGTATTTATTTAATATGAGATATTATAATAAATGAGATAAACCAATCAATTATATTTTCCTTCCTTATTTTATTTGGGAAAATGTTTTCTTCTCCTCCACTCTAGAAGATGGCGCCACCTACACTATAAATAAGAGGTGGGTGTCAAGCTCTTTTAGATGCATCATAATTCCAAGAACTAATAGTTCTTGTGTAAAATAGAGAGAATCATATAGAGAGTTGGAGAGAGGGGAAAAGGCCGGTCTAGCAACCGGAGTTTTCCAATAGCAATCCATGATGGGATTCCGCGGGTGTTCGTGTGGACTAGCGGTGAGGCCGAACACTTGGGCGGCTCTATGCGAACTACTCTCCCAGACGGTCAAAGCATCGATCTTATAGATCAACCAAGGTAACCACCGTCTTTTAGCTTATTTGTTTATTGCTTAAACGAAGTCGATCTTGGGTCGATAGGAAATAAATTTTGAATTCGCTGCGTTCGCGTAGATTTCTAACATGGGTATCGAGAGAGCTTGAGCTTAAGCAATAAGTGTTATTTTTTGCGTAGTTAATTTTATCGTTTAAATCACGTAATTAAAAGATGAAAGATTTTTATTTGCAAAATTGATACATGAAAAAAAAAAAAAAGGGTAGATCGGGTGGTGCTCGGCCGACTAGCGGCGGCACCACCACCGGCGGCGGCAAAGAGGCAACTTTCTTGCCGCAATCGATTGACCGATCAATCTTTGTCGGATCTCCAAATTTTTGTTTTGTGTATTTTGTGATTCAATATGGTTCATAGTTGTGATTGGTAATTAAATCTTTTGTTTAGTTGTGTCATGTAATTTAACCAATGACACAAATAGTTTGGTATTGGGATGCCACATGGCGATAAAATAATAATGACCTTTCCAAACTTTGTTTGGAATAGGCTAAGCAGCTTTCCAAATATTTGATTTGGGAAAGGCTGGCGCAAGCCATTTCAAAATTTCCAAAATTTTAATTTTGGAAAGTGTGCCTAAAACCAAAATTATTTGGCCTTTCCAAATATTTGATTTGGAATAGCCTGCAGCCTTTTTCAAATATTTGATTTGTAAAAGGCTGAGTGCAAGCGCCACTCCCAAAATTTTGATTTTGGAAAGTGGCTTAGCTTTAAGCCAAATTTGGTTTAGAAACCAAAAGCATCCCGATTACGAATCAAAAGGAAAGAAACAAAGAGAAATAATTTTAATTTTGATTTATTTTGGAATAGTTCTAATTAATTAAAATTAAAATTAAAATCGGTTTAAAATTAATCGTTAATTTTATTTTGATTAAAATCATTTAATTAATTAAATGTTAATTAGTTAATTGATTGGATAAAATTATTTAATAGATTAAATGTTAATTGATTAATTAAGACGCAAGTAGTTAAATTTTAATTTTATATTTTTCATAAGATTTTATTGTATGGAATAGATATAGTAGATATAATATGATTATATGGACCCGATTGATCATGGACTCAATCGATAGGATAGATGTGAATGATTTAATTTTTCTGTTGGTTTAAAAATTGTCCTGAGCCATTATGAAGAACGTGACCTAGTTTATTTTACTGCATTTATCCCATTCCCGTTGGCTTTCCCGTGTGCGGCGGGTGTATTAATTTTATTAGATAGAATTAAATGTAACAAGAATGGAGCAGAAGATGGAGACCAAAGAAAGAGGAAAATGAAGATCCCATTGGAGAATGGGCATTAAAGATCCTATTGGCGGTTGCAAATACCCTTAGATTGTGACCATGGTTTCGTCGATTTGTATTCGAAACCGCACTTAGGAAAAAGTCCATGATCATACCGGTTACTTTACGCGCATTTATTTATTTTGTGCTTGTATTTATTTTATATGATACGATAGATGCATGACTATGCACGATCTAGATAAATGCGTAGGATGTATGTCTATAGTTATAGATATATTTGATGAGACCGTAATTAAATTAATTAAGAGAATTAATTCAAATTAATTAAGTGAATTAATTTAAAATTACTCCCACAACAAAAATCGAGTTATAATATGTCTCCCAATATTATAGTGATTTTGAAGAGCCTTTGTTCGGATCCAACTGATCGCCCACGTCGGGAGTTGACCTACCACGGGTATATCGTCATTATCGAGATATGATCGTTATGAGATCTCATGAATACTTGGGTTACGACTCGACTAAGAATCTTGCGGTGATTGGCCTATGTCAGGACCGTCTGATTTTAGAGACATAAGGTTGACTATCACATGTAGGCGATGTGAATCGTCCGGAGAGTTGACTAGTCAAACCACTTGGGAAGTCGCGTTAGACGCGATTGGTAAGAAGTACCTACCCGTCGAAATTGACCCGGTCGATCGGCCCACGTCGGGGATCGAGTCAACTAGATAGGATTCCAGCCACTAAAGGACTTTGAAAAATTCTTGAAAGTCAATTGGGAGTAGTTGACTAGTGGGAGCAAAATCATAATCCCAAAGACCATATTTGATTTTGCGTGTATAGACAACAACACTCTTTTATCTTTATTTTTATGTTGTAGTTTTAGCAAACTTTATATTTATGTTTTATTCTCGATTAGTAAAACCAAATTATGACTGTTAATTTTGAGAAATGTTCTCAAATATGGTTAAGTAATTATAATCCTTTTAAAATAAGCAATGACATGAGCCATCCCGTTATAGTAGCTAAAGTCAAGGAGACTACATATTTGATGGAGTCCTCCAAGACTTTAAATATTAAAGAAAAACGGTAGCTCATTGGATACAATCCAATATGATCATTTAGTCATATGATGACAATTAATTCAAACGTTGGATAAGAATGACCACGTCTAATTTTGGAAAGATTGTTTTCAAAATTATAAGATTTAAGTATCGACTTAATTCTATAATTGCTTAAAGGTTAATTAAATAGTCAATGTTTTGAATACGATTCAAAAGGATAAATAAACTATTTAATAAACTTTAGATTTTCTTTATGAAAGGAAATTAAAGACATAGCTCTTATGATCTTTCTTAAGTCTTATGAAGACTACACTAAGAAATATTTACAAGTGCTTAAAGGATTAAAAAGGAAAGTTAGGGCATGTGCTTAAATGGAGAACTTATTGAAGTTTCTATTCTAGGCAAGTGAGTTGAGATAAATCTATCTAAATTCAAAGTCAACTCTAAGATATATGATATCTTACGAGTGTGATTAAATTAGAAAGATTAAATAAAGATATGGAAGGTTAAACAAATGTTGTAACACTTACCATATTCTGGATCTAGTAAACTGATAAGGGAACTAAATAAATGTTATTATGTTCCGGTTCTTATGAAGAATATGTTTTCAGTTATTTGTTAGGATTTAGTAGACACATTCAATTGTAAAGAATAAATGTTATTCCGATAAAGTTGGAAGGTCACTGAATCTAACATACTAGATTGTTGTCACTATATAGTTGATATATGTGATGAGATCTCAACTAAATATTTGTATGGCTGTTATCCTTGATATTTGTAGTTGTTCTAGATGTAGTCTCTCTGGAAGGGAAGCGCGTAATTAAACGTCATTCTGATGATGTTGAACCATATGATTATGAATCATGTGGGTTATAATGTATCTTATCCAAAGAGGACTAAAATACCTTTTTTCAAAAGGTTGTAAAAATCTAGAAAAATTGTCTAAAGCCTAAACATACGAATGTTTGTTGGCTTGTGACAATTAATGCCACAAATAATTGTTTATTAGTCTCTATGACTATTTTTTGAAATAGTCAAGTGTACTCTGTGAAGTGCATGATTCGGAAAGCCCGAAAAGTTTGAGCCATGATTTAATATGAGATTGATGAGCTACTTAGGAATTAATCTTCAATTGGATTGAAGTAATTAATACAAGAAGGTGTTTCGAAGTCGTCTGCGAAAGGGAATAAGATTCTCCTTGAAGGATACCATCTTTGGGATACGCAATTAGATTGTGTTCCCAAAATGGAAATAACACTTTATATGATAAAGGTGTGACGCAAGCCATGCGATGTATCCTTTACCCGTTTCGGGATAGTGCCTTTATACTTAACCGTGTTCCAAAGAATAAAGGTTGAATAAATTCCATATCAGCTATGGAAGAGGATAATGTCAAATCTATCTTAACCGATGATTTGAAGTTTTCATAGGCAAAGTCAGAAAGGCTTGGAGCCTAGTACGACATATGCAACTTTGTGGAATATCTTAGCAAGTCTGTGGATATTGTTTACTTGTCCGTGGAGCAAAATGTTTGTCTCCAAACATGCTCATCTTTCTAAAGGAAGTGTTTCTTCCAAAAGAAACAGTGGGAGTGAATCGAGTCTCAAAAGAGTTTGAGAACCACAAAGATATATTCGACCACTGGAACGTGAGCAGACGCCACATAACGATGAGGTGTAGAACACTGCTCAGTGCACATAAAGTTCAGTAAGTCTCATGGATAACCTCAAGCCTGAAAAGGCTCATTGTAAGTTCATCTTGAAGAATGAATATCTCACGACTTATGAAGGAATGTTTGAAAGGCAAGATTGAGAGATATGGCCAGAGCCATAATATCCGAATTAGATTCCATCGGTGACAACCAGGTTATGAACCTGAGTCTGTCTTACCTGAGGAATGTCCTCGTAAAAGTGAGCCCCATTCTATTCGAGACTATGCTTGTTATAACTTCGTATCATGACTATATGATGGTGTTGAAGACGTTGGGCAAACAGCTCGATGTTCATAGACGATAACATGATATGTAAGCCCACGAGATCCATTTATGGACTTAAACAAGTTTCTCTAGACATTTCTTTGTTTGATAATCAAAAGAGTTTGATTTAGTAAAAAGAAGGATATGCCCATGTGCAAGATGGATAGTGGGAGTGTGTTGCGATTTTTGAGTAAGGTATTGGATATCTCTCTCGAGAATTGTCACCCCATGTCACAGTCAATTAATGTTTGGTAGTTCAAGGTCTTTACGAAAGCACTTGGATTGGCAGTTCTTATTTTTAGAAATAAGAATCTATAGTGATAGATTTAACTGCTGTTAGATTATAGTTTACCTATATAGATGTGATGCTAAAAGGAGTTTAGCATAGATCGCAACGGGGATACTGCTAGCCAGTGTTCTCAAGATCTATCTATGTTAGGACGTTCGTCCTAAAGGTAAGGTGAAAGATGATGCTTGTGGAAGGTTTCCTTTGATAATGCGATAGGAACCATCATAAAAGTAATGCCAGATGTTCATAGTCCATGAATAGTCATGAGCAAGTATGAAAGTAAATCTGGTGAATGTCGAGAATATCCTTAAACAAGTTAAGGAAGAGTTCCTAGTTTATCGAAACTTGGAATCAGATAAATATAGTTATACTGAGGCGTATGTCCTAAGTCTTATGAAGGCGAGTGGGAGCTACTGATGCAGGTTTGCGATCACTTTGATTAAGTAATACGTGAGAGCGAAAATGTTCTAGCATATGGGTCATCAGTAAATTCTACAACTTAGCCAAAACACATGAGTGCCTTAGAGGCGCAGCGGGAGCGATACATGGATCTGTAGAAGGTTCATTCATGAACCTTGTACGGTTCTTCCACCTTTTCTATATAGCCGATATAGTAAGTGGATTCATTGCTTGAAGCAAGGACCATGGTCTCGTCGAGAGATTCGTGTGTGTGTTGAGGCGGTTCCTTTGGCTTGATCATATGGGCGTGATATGAAGATAGTCTCGAGTCCCCACGGATAGCGATCCGTTCATGGCTAGGGCTAGTTCACGAGCATTGCATGAGATTCTTGTGTTTCAACCTGGTCTTGTGTGTGCGAGTGATTGGTTTTAGGCCCAAGTGGGAGATTGTTGAAATAGTGTCCTAAACCCAATCGGGTTGGACCGGATCCGACCGGTCGGATCATTTCGACTATTTCTTTATGTTTATATATATATTAAATGGCTTTTCTATTGTCATATATATGTTCTTTTTGAAGAACCAATTATGAATTGTTATATGATGACGCGTCCTTAGTATTAAATCGTGATAGAGAAACCATGATAGGCGCGATTATGGTTGATGAGATCTCTAATCACTTTAATAAGTTTGATACTTAAATGTCTCTAGGTGATGTACTATTAAACAGGGCATTGATAGTATAAACAGACTAGCACGTATTAGATGTCTTCTCGTCTTTAGGGCGCGGGATAGATCTCGCTCTATCGAAGTGTAGAGACACTTGGGTATGCGTGGGCGTGTATTAGAGAATCGTCACGTTAGGTCGACCCACTTACACGGATAAGTGTCACACTATGTGACGGTTGTGTAATTATCCTTAAGACCGAGTCTTCATGGCATCACGGTGTGGATTGTCATGCTTTGACACTATTGAGGTTTCCAGCCACCACGGGCGATCATGCGGTAGTGATTGGGTATGATCTTCAAGCATCGCGGAGTATACATGATTGGTCGTCCGGGAATCGCGTATCCTATGATTGGGATCGAATATCCGAAATGGCCTTCTTATAAGGAATGTATTCTCTCATGAATCTTTGCAAAGTGGAAGTAAACGAGTTACTTGAGAGAGTTTGATATCCAGTTATAAGATACGGTCGTTGATGTTTTGACACTCGACTAACGACCGTATGGATATTATTACAAATGATAGGATTGTAAGTTACACGGTAAATCGTTTCACATGAAAGGTAGTAGTCATTGCATTTGACTCTTCCGATGATTGGGAGTCACGGTGTGTTGCTAGACGCTATCCCGTGATCGTTAGGCATGAAGGGCATTTTAAGTAATTTGCACTTTGTGTCTACGGCCAACATATTCGGAAGCCTATCGGGTCACACACATATGAACATCTAGTCGGATTAAAATGTGGTTATAGATGATAACCAAATAAGAAAAGTTTATCTCGAGACTATAAAGGTTATAGTGGTAAATTAATATGGTGGTATTTATTTATTATGAATAAATTAAATACAAGATATTAATAGTATTATATTAATTAAAGAATATTCCGGAAGCCAATTTGTTGGTCAAAGGGGCGCCACATTTAATGTGTATGAGATACACTTGGATTGTGCAATTTAATTAATGATATTACCTATTATTAATATTAGATATTAATAAGATAAAATAATATATATATATATATACATTGTGAATGCATGCGTGTGTGTGTGTATTAAATGCAAATTGGATTTGCATGCATGCGCACCATAGTGTTCATATTTGATATATATTAATAGATTTATGTGTGTTATATATATGTGATATATACATGTGTAAATTGATTTATGGTAATAAAATAAAGATAGTCAATATTAGATATTGACAATATCTTGGGAATATTCAATATAAGATATTGACAATATCCTAGATTTATTTAATATGAGATATTATAATAAATGAGATAAATCAATCAATTATATTTTCCTTATTTTATTTGGGAAATGGTTTTCTTCTCCTCCACTCTAGAAGATGGCGCCACCTACACTATAAATAAGAGGTGGGTGTCAAGCTCTTTTGTACATCATAATTCCAAGAACTAATAGTTCTTGTGTAAAATAGAGAGCATCATATAGAGAGTTGGAGAGAGGGGAAAAAGGCCGGTCTAGCAACCGGAGTTTTCCAATAGCAATCCATGATGGGATTCCGGCGGTGTTCGTGTGGACTAGCGGTGAGAGGCCGAACACTTGGGCGGCTCTATGCAGAACTACTCTCCTTAGACGGTCAAAGCGTCGATCTTATAGATCAACCAAGGTAACCACCGTCTTTAGCTTATTTGTTTATTGCTTAAACGAAGTCGATCTTGGGTCGATAGGAAATAAATTTTTGAATTCCGCTGCGTTCCCGCGTAGATTTCCTAACACAAATGACATCACCTTGAATTCAAATTGGCCATAATGAGTTACAAAGGTGGTCTTCTGGACATCATCTTCATCATCAGAATCTAATGGAATCCAGACCTTACGTTTATTTTAGAAAATAACCTAGCACTCTCTAACGCATCCAATAATTTATCAATTGGGGGAATATGGTAACTATCCTTGACAATCAAGTCATTCAACCTTCTGTAATCCTCACGAATCTCCAGGTTTTATCTTTCTATTTCACAAGGAGAAACGGTGATGAAAATGGACTATTATTGTGTTGTATAATCCCCCGTTGCAGCATTTTATCTACCAACTGCTCTATTTCATCCTTCTGACTGTGAGCATATGTTTTAGTTTCACAGGTTGAACACATTCTTTTAAAGTGATTGTCTGCTCATAGCCCTTCATTGGTAGAAATCCTTGGGAATTCAAACAAACCTCATGATACTCTTCTTCAATGGGCATAGGATTCAGAGCTTGTTCCCGTATCAAATTGAGGCACCCTTAGAGTCCATATGTTTCCTATATCAAATTCTTAGTAATGATTTTGTTTGTTGACCATCTTAAGCCGAGCTTCTTACATGTAACTTCTCTTTTTAACTTGTTCTACCTCGTTAGAGAAAACCAGCTCTTTGTTGAAGTCAAAGACCATGAGAATGTACCTTTTCATCCTATCCACCCTTAATATCATGTCACGTCATCTCAAATTGATCAATCTCATATCTTGTTATAACTTAACCCCTTGCAGATCCATGGCAAGTCAAGACACTTAAATTCACTCACAATTCTATTTCCATCTACTATTGTGATTAACATAAAGTGAGTTGGTTATGTCGCACATTGCACCTCATTGGCAACTTACTGGTCTATGAAAGTGTGAGATGCACCATTGTCTATGAGGATGGTAATTGGCTTTTTCTTCAAGAGGCCTTTAGTCTTAATGGTGTTAGAGGTGACCTAACTATATAAGGTGTACATTGATAACTAAATAGTCTCAGATGGTCCAGTATCACGTACCATATCCTCTTTATCCACATTGTCTCATCAGAATCTCTCCTCAAACTTCATTATCCTCAGTTAGGAGAAAGTGTATGTGTTTCTGCTTGCACACATGGACGGGTGTATTTTTCATCACATTTTAAACATAACCCCTTGGCCTTATTCTCTCGTAACTTCATAGGAGTAATTGCCTTATGTATCATTGGTTTATTCTCAAATAGGGGTATTTTTAGTCACCTTGATGTTGAATGGAGAGAATCTAGACTGGCCAGAGTTAGAGTAATTTGTCTACACATGTAGCCATTATAATAGATTCATGGCATATGACAGCATTAATGACATCATACATGTCCTCATGCTTCATCAATCTCTCCGTAGACTTAAATTCAGTGTTAAGGCCTCATATAATTCATTTGATGATGTATGTCTCTGTCAACATATGATTTTGCAAGTTCAATAAGCTTCTTAATGCCTCAAACACCAATAGATATTCCTCTACTGTGGTCTTGTGTCTCAGTAAATGGAATTCATCTACTGCCAGTTGTAATGACCTACCTCCAAATCGTCTATAAGTTCTTCTCTTAGTAATGCCCAATTCATATTGGAAAACTCAATCTTAGATTTCAAAACCACACGTCTTATTTTCCTTGAATATGTATTTCTATTAAGCCTACTATCTGATCAGCCGAAACATCATGCATCTTGAAGTATCTTTCACTACGTCGTTTCCATTCCTTAGGCGATTCTCTATCAAACTGGGGGAAATCGACCTTAGGAACCTTAACTCCTGCCTCGAATTTCCCTTTTCTATCTATTTGAAGTTAGCTTCATACCTATATGGCATAGGTAGCAAGCCGTCATGAACTGATGGTGAGATTCAGTCTAATGAGATGACGAAGAAGGTGCTTGTGAAAACGTCTCACCCACACTATCAATTTTCTTCATCCACGCATGTAACATATATGTCAGGGAATCATTCTAAACTTGCATGGCAACTTATTCGCAGTCATAGATGACCAGAACAAGTCCATTTTAACATGCACCGCATCAATTTTCACATTACAGCTATGCACCTCCTCCATGCAAACATGAACATCTTCTTCTAACATATTCTAGACCTTCCACAACTCATCCATTGCCTCCAAACATGTACTTTCATCCTAGGACCTTACTCAAAATGTTATTGTGTCTAATAGATTTGAGATTTAAATATGTTATTCAATAATATAACGATTAGTTCATTATTAGTATTTTTTGAAGTTGATGATTAATTGATGAATTGAAGTGAGTAACATATGACTTTTTTATTATCTTGTTTGTCCCAAACTTGGGAATTTAACGGTAGGTGTCGAATTTGTCGTGTTGGATGGTGTTGAAGGATGGTTAGTTTTTGGATCTTTAAGATTTGCATGGGTAGATCTTAGTTAAATATAAAACATTTATTAAATTATCCCATTGGATTTAGTGACATAATAGTACTAATGTATTACATATATTATCATTTGTGTTACGACACAATTTGTTATTTCCTATCAATAATTATAATTGTCAAAGAAAACCGTAAAAAACCGGAACCAAGGCGAACCAAAACAGCTACTGATTCACCTTATATCTTCAACACCCCCCTCAAGTTGTAGTTAGGGGTAAGTACAACTTGCGAAACAGCTATTACGAGTTCACTTTATAACCTAGAGCAAAGATATTTTGGGTAGGATATTTTGGCCATAATCTATTAAATGTAGCTTTTTCCACTACTTTAGTTAGAATATCAGCTAGGTTATCTTATGTTCTTACTCACATAGGGACCAAGGTCTTGTCTTGATATTTTCTCGACAAAGTGGCAATCAATCTCAATATTTTGGTTATTTCATGGAAAACTGGATTTTCCACAATATAAGTTGCACTTTTGTTGTCACGAGAATAGAGGCACTTTGGTTGTGTATCTTTGAACTTGAAAATCGGAGAAGAGATAGATCAACCATTGAATCTCACAAGATGTGAGAGCCATTGCCCTATATTACGCCTCAGATCGCTCTCCTACTAACAAAGTGGTCTGAATCTTGCTTTTCCATGAAATCAAAGAATTACCATGTTGAAATTGAATTCATAAACAAAAATTTGCAGAAAACTCGAAAGAAAGAACGAAGAAGATGAAGAACATTTCAAACTATGAATGAGGTGGGAAAATTTTTATTCATTGCTTTCATGAGAATTGTTACAATTGTGTGCTGTCAAACCGTAATTGAGCTTATATATTAGCTCTTCTAGTCCCTAATCAACCGTTTAGACGGTTATAACAACCTAAACTACTCCTAACAGAACTAACTACTTGCCCCGTGTAGGTGTTCGACGAAAAGTTTGAATGAACTTTGTTTTCTATTTTTGCAAAACAACTACTGATTCACCTTATGACTTCAACATGATGGTTGGATGACATTGAATCTTTTAGATCATTGTATGGTTTAACCCGAGTCTTTTTAATTTCCGTCTTGCTTTATGTGATACGACGACGTAGAGGATAACGTATAATGTTAGATGCATTTAACGTTATACGTTCCGAACGTTTTTTCCCGAGTAAAAATTCAATATCCGAATACGAGACATTACAATACCCATATTATATGATATGTTAGTCCACTATTATGATTACAAATAGTTATAGTATTATTCCTTTCATTTGTTTTAAAAAAAAAACCTATGAAATAAAAGCCACAGACAGTTAAACTTTTTATGTAAAACACGTACTTGACCGTAGGGCAGTTTCGGAAATGTGGCATCGATAAAACATCTACCGTTCATACTAGTACCGGTAGCTTTTTCAACGGTGAGATTATAGTGAGACAATGATCGCCAACTTTTTGAGGAGCACTGATCCGCCAAGTTGAGACAAAGGGAGGCACTACTGCCAGAGCATGTATGCTCGTACCAGAGCAATTAGGCAAAAATACCCTTTTGTCTTTTACTGTCTCCTTGCAAATGAAATTAAAGTATCAACCTTATACTTCGGTTTCATCATCTCAGTTTTCTCTTTTTTTACTGGCTTTCTTCTTTCCTTTGTTATTTTGATCGGCAACCATTTTATTTCCTTAAAAGAATAATCAGAATATTTTTATGATTTTGTTAAAGATAGCTACACATAGAACGGTGGTGGGTCTTTCATCCCATTAACAAAATAACATAATTGCAACAACAATAATAAAAGATACTGTTACTTACTATAAGATCCTTCATAAATTTTATTAATGGCACATAAGTTAAAGAATAATCATGCTAAGCATACAATGCTAGTCAATCCTGTATAAATATTTGATCAGCTAAACAAGTAGTAAATAAACATTAGTTATACACAGTACAAGTAAAGCTACATTAAACTAATTGTTTTTTTTTTTCTTTCTTAAAGCCCCGGTATATATCCAAACCAGCGATCAACTCGATCAGGAGTTCTCCGTAGCTAAGATTAGTACAACGACAAAGAGCTCTTACTTTAAAGTAATTGTTGTTTGCCTCAATAAAAACACCTTAAATTCTAAATATATAGAAAATACAAGTTAATTTAGTATCAAAATATAATAGTCAGATAATGTTGTAGTTCACTTTATAATTACAAATTTAAACTCAACTATTTGATAAATAATATATATTTAACCGATTAACATTGTCCTTCAAAACTCAAAATAGAGCATTGCGTATGTTAGATCACCACTAAGTCAAGCTTTTCACTTATACATAAAAAATAAAAAATAAAATTAAAAAAAAAAAGTAATTTTTCCTTGTCATATTTTCCTCAATGCGATATAACATTGATCGAACTAAGAATGAAACGGGTCAACAATCGGGTCTTTCTTGCTCTAGGATTATACAGATAGTAGTTGTTGTTATAATGGACTGAACTTAGAGAATAAGCTGCCTACGTATCCAAATATATATTTGGAATCAAGTCCAACCGTAGTTCAGGCGGTTATCCGTGATATTGGGGTTAGTGGGAGGTTATATAAGCCCCCCACGCCTCACGTTTAGTCATAACTGCTCTTTATTCCAGATGAATATGTCTCCGATCTGGCTTCCTCTGGTCGGGGACTCGCCTCGTCTGATCAAATTTTTCTTCTAGTCGTGGACTCGCTTTGATCACTCGCTTCCTCCAGTCGGGATCTCCCGACGACTGATCAACTTTATTTCTTCTGGTCGTAGTGGTACCCAGATCGTGTACAGCTCTGTCTTGTTCTGCCAGTTCGCTTTATATCTGCTTGACACGTGGACTGACCCGGGTCACCCCCAATCAAATCCCCCCAGATCTTAATCGATCAGGTCAGGCCTTTAAAATGGATTAAGATCTGAAGTTCAAAGTTGTTCTACGTGTACCGTCCAGATGGCCCATCAACCCTTGTCTCGGTTAACTCAAACGTCACCATAATTGCACACGCTTTGTCTTTTCGATCGATGCGTAATCCAAGCGTCCCATCTCTAGGTTAAAGACTATTAAATCTATTAGATTCTGCAAGCGCCCATCATTATTTAAAGCTACAGACGTCCAATTTGGCAGATTTGCTCCTTCAATTAACAAGTAAGTCTTCTTCGTCTTTGTGTGATAATAATTTTCTCTTTTTTACTCCTTATGAATCCAAATCAACCTGAAATATCCAATCCCGGTGAAAATCCTCTGTTCTCTATTCTTCCCCCTCATCTGATTGCTTCTATCGTTCCTACCCTTGTCGAGTCGCCTCCGACCGAGTATAATATTTCCGGCCTATCCGCGCCGATACGTGCGTTGAGGAGGACCTACGAGACCAAGAAAATGATGGCTTGCCACGCAATTGACTCCAAATTAAAGGATTCGGATATCACCGACATCTGTGATAGGTTTGGGATAAATAAGAACACTTATGCCCCTATCCGACCTGCACCTGGAAAAAGTGCTGCTACTCCTCCTGCTGGGTATTGTACTGTTTATAAGGAACAGTTTGAATGCGGTCTTAGGTTTCCTCTTCCTCCCGCCTTCCTGGAGATACTGCGCTACTATGATTTGGGACTTGGTCAAATAGTCCCAAATAGCATAAGAGCTATTACAGGTTTCCTGATTTGGTGTAGGTGTTTTGTCACCCCCTTCACTTTAGTACTCTTTAGAAGCTTTTATCAATGCAAACAGGTCAAGAAGAGTCCTGGCTGGTACTGCTTTTGTAGGAGAACTGATGATCTGAGTAGCGTCCGTTTAATTAAGAAAACAGATCAATCTTTTTCCGACTGGAAGAAACACTTCTTCTACATTAGGCACAATACTGCTAGGGATCTAGGTAAATGGAACACTTCGACCAAGAATAGTGATGCATTGGAAATCAAAGCGGACAGGAAGTTGTTAAATGATATCAGGGCGTCTCCAATATACTTGGGTTTGAGACATTATAATTCCAATTTAATCGATGCTGCCCGTCTGGAGACTGCCGGTCCAGAGCCTTACGTTGAGTTACCAGAGGAGAGATATAATTTGAGTAGGATCTCTTATTTTGAACATTTATGTTTTTCCTCTATGGCATATTTTTAATTTTTTGTTGGCATTTGCAGTGGCAAGTTTCACTGATATCATCCAGATTGCTGATGAGACTTCACCTCCCCGAGGTCAGGGTGCATCCGACCCTGTTATCAACCTAAATGTGCCAGACCAGACTGCTGAACCTGTTGACAGTCATCCAATTGAGCCCTCAAACGAGATTGATCAGGCTGATGGTGACTCTGAGGAGACCAATGACTATCGGATGGTTCCTCGCACTGCTTTGATAGAGAGTACAAATGAGACCAGACGTGCCTCAAAGCGTATCAGATCTCAGGATCGAGCTGATAGGGACGCTGATACTTCAGAACGACATCAGGGAGAAAGATATGATTGGAGAGAGTGGTCCAATCAAGATCTGTCAACATTTGTAAGTGTTTCATTTCATAGATAATAACATGTCTCCTTTGAAATATATATGCTGATTTTGCACCACCGCTTTTTTCATTAGGGGCCAAATCGGGTAAGGAAATCTGTCGGTCGAAGTTACGGTAAAGTTGAGGAAGACTTGGCCAACTTTTTATCAGAATGGAAATCTAAGTATGAGGATTTGTTGAATATACACATTGAAACGGCTATATCCGACGAGTGAAAGCCAAAAACGACGAGTTCCAGACCCAACTAGCTACTGCTACTCAAGTCAAAGCCAACCTGGAAGAGATGGTAGCTACCCTTGAGAAAGAGAGAGACACTTTGAAAAGTAAGCTGCCTGAGCACATTGCTGAAGCCCTTGCTAACTATAGGAGGTCTGACGAGCTTGCTGATAGTATCAAAATGTTGTTTGCCCCAATTATCTGGTTTGGGTACTCTTCAGCCATTGAAGATATGAAAGCAAGCGGTCTCAATGTTGATGCTACCAAGCTTTCCCACGCGGGGTGGAACAGAAAAGATGGATCACAAATCTATGAGGCCAGATTCAAGGAGTTCAGAGATGGAGTGGACTTGGTCTCCAAGTATGGCAAGAAGCCTCCACCTGCTCAAACCGGCTCATCATCTCAGTCTCAAGTTCCCCCAAGTTCAAAGTGAAAACATTCAGCCTGTCCTCTACTTCAATCTTGATTTCAAACATTATACTCTGTTGTTGTTGCCTTCCAATTTTGTTGTCTTTATATGGAAGTTTTTATATGAAAGTTTTTGTTTTGGAACCATCTGCATATTACTGCAATTTCTATAACGTTCTGCAATTTCTATAACCTGTTTGCACAATTCTTACAACTTGTGTTTGCCTCTGTGCCTTGTATTGTGTTCCTTCTTTATGCTCTGCTCCCCCTAGTATGACGTGTGATTTGCTGTGTAGCATATGTCATACTGTGGCTTCAGCGGGTTTAGTTATTCCCAGACTTAATGAATTTCCTCATTGTAAGAATCGTCGACCTGATCGGAGGTCCATGGATTAATGATCTGATTTGTCAGACTTAATCAATTTTTCTTTTCAAGAGTTATTGACCTGACCTAAGGTCTAGAAGTTTACGACCTGCCCTGAGGTCTTAAAGTGGTCTGATTTATCAGACTTAGTGGATTTCTTTTTTTTTAAAGAATTATTGACCTGACCTGAGGTCTAGAAGTTTACGACCTGACCTGAGGTCTTAAAGTGGTCTGATCTATCAGACTTAATGAATTTTCTCTTTTTAAGAGTTATGACCTGTTAACGGTGATTTTTATGGTTTTTTTATCGCTTTATTCCGTAACAATATTCTTCGTATTTTATTACTTTTTATAGAAAAGTATGAGTTTAAGTGAAATATTGAAAGAATGGGTATGGAAACAATTTACTAGCAAACTCGAGCTTATTACGTGTTTTTATCGATGATTTTCCATCTATATATATGTTTCTACAGTTTGCATGTTTCTATCGTGTTGTAGGTACATTTGCATGGCATTATATGAGCTAAAAAGATGTTCACTTGGGAGATTTAGTAGAAGAAGAAGGATGCAAGTCGACTTGGACTGAAGATATGGAGTACTGAACGAGCGTCTGTTTGCTCCGTCCATTGGACGGGCGTTCAAAGAGGAGGACGAGCGTCCAAGAGAAGATCTCGATTAAGGAAGTTACGTTTTACCTGGGCGAGCGTCGGAATCTTTGGACTAGCGTCCACTGGAGGAAATCAGATCAGGATGTGGAAGTTTTTGCTGAACTGGCATCCAATTTTGCATAGGATGTGCATCCACTCAAGACTCGGCCCGACTCAAACAATTTACGTACCCTGGACGGGCTTCCAGCCCTTTGAACATGCGTCCGGAGGCCGACATAAGCATAGCCGATTTATTTCTCTATATATAGCAGCGTATTCTCAACCCTAATAACAACACATCATTACACAGCAGCCGCATACCCTAGCAGCCGCACCACATCACACAAAAACATGAGTTTCTTTCTTTCAATTTTCTTTTGGAGATCGAAGATGATTGAAGGCTAAGCAATTCGCAGTAGGACAACGGGATGAAGCCATTACAACATCACCACAACCAGGAGATTTTCAGTAAACATTATTAGTGAGTTTGAATTTATTTTTCTTTATCGAATGTTTTGAATTGTTTGAATGTATGTTTTGTTAGATTGAAAAATCGATGAAACTTGTTTTGAATTTGATGAGAATTAAATTTACATAGAACCCTTCATTCGATACAGTTAATGATATTCCGAGAGATTAGTTTATTGTTAATTGGGTAGGAGATTCGGAAACGAACTCATGATCATGTTCTTTTATTGTTAATTTTGTTTCACTTGAGAAAGGGAACAGAAACCAAATAAATTTGATTAAAGAAATTTGATTGGATTTAAGTTAGATCACACCAAGAAATTTGATTCATCTCACAAACTGGTTGGGTGGTGGTTGTTCGGTAGAATCCTTGTTGCCCTACTGTCTCGTTACATTAAGAAGAGAGTCAGTAATTTTTCATAGCAATTTGAATTTTAGATTCAATAGCTTATTTAGGTTTAATTTGTTGTTTTTCAATTTTTATTTCCTTTAGTGTTAATTTGATCTCTTTTGTTTTATTAGTTTAATAGAAATTATTTAGGACCATAGAATTTGTAGGAACTTTATTATTTTAATTAGATTTATCGTGACAATTCACCGGTACGTTAACTGTATTTTTGTTTCCGACATCATTCGATTCCTTGGACGACCCGGTAATACCCACTACAATGTGCCTTGCACTTGGGGTGTTCCGGTAAAATAATAAATTTAAAACTTACCGAACATGACCTGACCTGAGGTCTAGAAGTTTACGACCTGACCTGAGGTCTTAAAGCGGTCTGATTTATCAGACTTAACGAATTATCTCTTTTTATGAGTTATGACCTGACCTGAGGTCTAGAAGTTTACGACCTGACCTAAGGTCTTAAAGCGGTCTGATTTATCAGACTTAATGAATTTTCTCTTTTTAAGAGTTATGACCTGACCTGAGGTCTAGAAGTTTACGACCTGACCTGAGGTCTTAAATCGGTCTGATTTATCAGACTTAATGAATTTTCTCTTTTTAAGAGTTATGACCTGACCTGAGGTCTAGAAGTTTGCGACCTGACCTGAGGTCTTAAAGCGGTCTGATTTATCAGACTTAACGGATTTTCTCTTTTTAAGAGTATAACAACAGAAACATAGTACAGCAACTCAACATAATCAAGAGCTTAAAATAATTCATAGTGCATAAAAGTCTTACAAAATAAGATGACAGTCACTTGCCTTAAACATAAAACTTCTTCAAATTAATTGCATTCCAGCTTCTAGGAATGGTTTTCACTTTGATATCAGCCAATTGGTATGCTCATTTTCCATGTACCTTGATGATTTGGTAGGACCCTCCTGGGCTAGGGTCGAGATTTCCACTTGGTTCCCCGCGTCACGACCTCATTTTTACGCAACACCAGATCTCCAACCTTAAAATAACATTGTTTTACCTTGGAGTTATAATACTGGGAAACCTGCTGCTTATATTTAGCCATTCTGATCAAAGCAATATCTCTTTTCTCCTCCAGCTCATCCTTAGTGTGCCTTATTTCCTCCTCTTGGACCTGGTCATTATGCAGCGTTGTTCTAGGGGAAGGCAATCCAATTTCTACTGGAATAACAGCTTCACATCCATAGGCCAGTGAGAATGGAGTTTCACGTGTTGACATATTTGGGGTAGTCCTGTAGGCCCAAAGAATGTTTGGGAGGTGTTCTACCTAGTGCTTTCCCTTCTGTTCTAGCCTCTTCTTCAAGCCAAGCTTGATTTGCCTGTTAGTTTGTTCCACCTGACCATTAGCTTGTGGGTGACCAACAGAGGTGAACTGATGTGCTATACCCAACTCTGTACACCATTCCTGAACTCCACTGTCTTCGAATTGAGTTCCGTTGTCTGAAATTATGGTCTTTGGTATCCCATACCTGCATATCAGATTCTTCCACAAGAATTTTTGGATCTGTTTGGCCGTGATAGTGGTTAATGGTTCAGCTTCCACCCATTTAGTGAAATAGTCAACGGCCACTACTAAGAACTTATAACTTCCTGGTGCTGTTGGAAGTGGTCCCACCAGGTCGACACCCCATTGATCAAAAGGCCAAGCTGAGATAACTGGAGTTAAATTTTCAGGCGGCTGATAGGATAGATTACCATGGACTTGACATGACCTGCATGCCAAGACTAACTCCTCTGTGCCCTGCTGCATCTTAGGCCAATAGTAGCCAAACAACCTGCATTTCCTAGCTAGGGCTCTTGATCCCAAATGGTTTCCACAGATCCCCAAGTGGATCTCTCTCATCAGGTAATTGCCTTCTTCTATAGTAACACAGCGTAACCAAGGGGATATGAACGATTTTCTATACAGAATATCATTGAATAGGGCATACCTATCAGATAAGCGTTGGATTTTGTGAGCTTGCACCTTGTCCGCTGGTAACAAGCCGTCTTTTAAATATGCAACAATGGAATCCATCCACATTTCCCCCTGTGTAATTGGCTGCACCTCAGATACCTCATAACTTCGTTGATGTAATTGTTCGACCAGGACCTTCTTATTTGACAGAAAATTCGATGCTAACTTGGACAGGGCATCTGCTCTGGTATTCTGTGACCTGGAGACCTGCTCCACCTGCACTTCTTGAAACTGGTTTATCCTTGATTGGGCCAGAGATAAGTACTTCTTCATAGGTTCCTCCTTTGCTTCGTACTCTCCTCTGATATGGTTTACTACCAGTTGAGAATCACTGTAGACTTTGAGTTGCTTAACTCCCAGTTTTAGAGCTAAATTCTACCCGGTAATCAGTGCTTCGTACTCTACTTCGTTATTGGTTGCGTGGAAGTTAAAGTGCAAAGCATAAGGGAACTCTTCACCCTTTGGACTTATGAGGAGGAGACCTGCTCCTGACCCGCTCTTGCTAGATGCTCCATCCACGAACAACTTCCACTGACCTGATTCTTTCGGATGCACTTGCTGATCGATAGAAATGGATTTCTCCTCGGCCAGAAAGTCTGCCAGGGCTTGAGCTTTCACTGCTGTTCTTGGTCTGTATTCCAGATCGTACCCTACCAACTCGACGACCCATTTGGATAAACGACCTGAATTATCTGGCCTACTCAGTATTTGCTTTAATGGCTGAACGGTCAAGACGACCACCGAGTGACTCTGAAAATACGATCTCAATTTCCTGGACGCATGTACCAATGCTAGTACTAATTTCTCCGCATCTGAGTACCTTACTTCAGGTCCATGTAAGGATTTTCTCGTGAAATAAACCGGCTTCTGGAAAGAATCTTGTTGCCTAACCAAGACAACACTAATGGCCTCATCACAGACTGATAGATAGAGGTATAACATTTATCCTTCTTGTGGAGATGTTAGAGTTGGTAATTCCAGCAAATATTTCTTCAATTCGTCGAAAGCTTCTTGACAATCTGCCCCCAATGAAATGGTGTAGCTTTCCTTAAAATCTTAAAGAAAGGCAGTGCATGTTGTGCTGATCGTGAAAGAAATCTATTCAATGCCGCTAATCTTCCAGTCAATCTTTGAACCTCTCTAATATTGGTGGGTGGTGGCATCATCTTCAGTGCATCCAACTTGTCTTGATTGGCACTGATTCCTTCCTTAGAAATCATGTAACCCAGAAATTTTCCAGACCTAACTCCAAAGGTGCATTTCTTGGGATTCAACTTCATTTTGGCGTTTCGGAGTACTTCACAGACTTCTTTGACATTTTGTAAATATTGATCTAAAGACCTACTTTTGATCAGTAAGTCATCAACATAAACCTCCATAGACTTGCCTATCTGATCATGGAAAATTCGATTAACTGCCCTCTGGTAAGTGGCACCTGCATTCTTCAGCCCAAACGGCATGGTAACATAATAATATGTGCCAAATTCTGTTATGAAAGCCATTTTCTCTGCATCTTTTGGGTCCATGAATATCTGGTGATACCCTTTATATGCGTCCAAGAACCCAAAAATTTCAAAACCCACCTCCTTGACGATCCCTGCTTGCTTTAACTTGGCGACTTCCTGTTCAATGACTGAGATCCTTTCTGGTGCAAAATGTCTCTTCTTTTGATGAACTGGGGGTCTGTTCTGGTCCACATTTAAACTATGGACTATAAACTCTGGTGATAAACCTGGGATATCATATGTCTTCCATGCGAAGACATCTCGGTATTCTCTAAGCAGATCTGTTAACGCCCTTTTATAGGGGTCTGGAATCCATGAACCTATACTGACCACTGATTATGTTCCCTGTTCTCCGATCTGAACAGCCTCGGTCTGATCTCCAGTTACCCAAGTCTTCTCTTCTTCCAGCAATAGCTCTTCAAGAGTTACTTGTTGAACCAATTGTTTCTCACCAACTACGGATGTAAACGCTCTCTCAAGTTTCCACATCTCCTTTAATTTCAACCGATCCAGGCCCGACCGGAAATTTCATATTGTTGTGAAATTTGGGAGATAACCGCCGCATGAGATCGATGATTCTTTGGTCTCCCATAACAATGCTTTGAGGTGCTTTAACCACAATGTAATTTACCATGAGGGTCCTGCCCTTAGGTAATTTACCATAAGTTGTAGGTAATGTGACCATGCCCATAGGATGGATTGGCGGGCCTGCAAATCCAAATAGAGGGGTGGATACCGGAGTCAAACTAGAGTCCTTCAATTTCATGGCCTGGAACGCTCTGTAATACAAGATGTTAACAAAGACTTCTGTATCGACCGCAATTCTTTTTTCACCCGAGTTCTTGTTAATTACGGCCTCAATGACCAGCCCTTCATTGTTGATGACTAGCGGTAGTGGATCCTCTGGTCCATACCTCACTTCTCCTGATACCTTTTGACGCTTACCAGAACTCTGGCCCTGATCCGTTTGACCTGCTGAGCTTACTTCCTTCTCCTGATATGTCCGCCTAGGACCTCCCATGATCGTGTTGATTGTATTTATTGGACGGTTATCGATCTGACCGTCCTGATCTGGGGATGGATGTCTCTGCCTTCTTTGTTCGTTGTTCCTACTCCTCTCGTTCTTGTACGGTCCCCTCCTAAATTCTCTGCGCCCCCTGGGTTGTTCGTTACGAGATCTGTCCACAACCTCATCAAGTTGTCCTTCCATAACTGCTGCATCTATGTCCCTGATTAATTCCCTGCATGACTCTGTATCGTGACCAACATCCTGGTGGAATTTACAGAACTTGGTCTGATCTCTCTTTTCTCTGGGTCCTTTCATGGGAAACGGAGTTCTAGCCATGCCTTTACGTTCCATGATAGCGAGAACTTGTTCCCGTGATCTGTTCAACGGAATCAGGTCTCTGTCCTGCAGAGCACCTCTTTTGCCCAATATGTCGGTTATGGGTGCCTGCACCCTATCCCAAACTGATTTACGCTTCTTGTCAGATTTTTCATCTGTCTTTCCTTTCCTGTGATCTCTTTTCTCCAACTCGCGCTTGGCACGATTAGCTTCCTCACCTTGACAGTGCTTGAAAGCAACTGCCTAGCACTCTTCCATAGTTATGGGGTTTTTGTCATTTAATTTTGCATGTAACCTCCCTTCTCGTAGTCCTGCTACGAACGAGGCCACCAAAAACCGATCATCTACATCAGCCACCTGGGTTGATTCTGCGTTAAACCTTTTAATGAACTGTAGAACCGTTTCATCGGACTTTTGCTTGATAGTAAGCAATTGAGTGCTGTTTCTTTGAAATGGTCTCGCAGCGATAAATATACTCATGAACTTCTTTATTAAAACTGTAAAGCTAGAGATAGATCTGGATGGCAACTTGTTAAACCAGTCCCTAGCCCTTCCAGAAAGAAGTGCGGGAAAAGCCTTACACTTCATTTTGTCTGGAGCGTTGTACAACTGCATATGCGCTATATACTGGTGCATATGATCATACGGGTCCTTTGTTCCATCATACGGACTGATTTTGGGTATCTTGAATCCTCTGGGACAGGGATATGCTTCTATGTGCTCTATAAAAGGTGACGCCAAATGAAACTCGTCCTCCTCCTCTTCTAACATTGCGTCCAATTCGGCCCTTGCATCTTCATCCGCTTGACGAGTTCTGCCCTTAACGACTCGGCAACTGGATTCTGCAATTTCCTTATGACCACCCCTATTTTCGGGTGATAACTGCCTTTCCTCTTCGAGAGTTTCTACTTTTTCCTTCCCCTTTCTCACACTCTCGAATAGAACCTGGAAATCTTGATCTTCCATCGTCTTTAAAGCATCCACTAGGAGTTGCTTCGCCAATTCCTTAGGATTTGGTTGATCTTCTGGTTGTTTTTCCAGATTGCGCTCTTGATCTTGATCCAAATTTTCCGGATCGTGTGAGGAACCTGCTAGCTCCTTCCCTAGTTGAGTTTTCTTAGATTTCATGTTTGCTACTCTGTAATTCGTCACTAGAAACAAAAAACGACCCTCCTTCTAGTGCCAATGATCGAACTAAGAATGAAACGGGTCAACAATCGGGTCTTTCTTGCTCTAGGATTATACAGATAGTAGTTTTTGTTATAATGGATTGAACTTAGAGAATAAGCTGCCTACGTATCCAAATATATATTTGGAATCAAGTCCAACCGTAGTTCAGGCGGTTATCCGTGATATTAGGGTTAGTGGGAGGTTATATAAGCCCCCCACGCCTCACGTTTAGTCATAACTGCTCTTTATTCCAGATGAATATGTCTCCGATCTGGCTTCCACTGGTCGGGACTCCGCCTGGTCTGATCGATCTTCTTCTTCTAGTCGTGGACTCGCTTGATCACCTCGCTTCCTCACGGTCGAGGATCTCCCCTGACCCGATCAGCCTATTTCTTCTGGTCGTAGTGGTACCCAGATCGTGTACGCGCCTTTGTCTGTTTCGCGCGGCTCGCTTTATATCTGCTTGACACGTGGACTGACCCGGGTCACCCCCAATCAAACATATAACACTTTATCCATGAAATACATTTTTAATTCAAACGATATATAATTTAAGTATTGTCAGTTAGACAAAATCATAGCTAAACATCGTTTGCCTCTATATGAATGACAATTTTTAAAATCTTTAAATATGAATTATTTCACTTTTACTGTTTTATTTTTATTTAATGAATAAGTTTTGATAAAGATGTTTAAATAGTATGAAAATGGTTTGAATACAATGATATTTATTTCAGTTGGAAGAATAAAATTATTTTATTTAATCAAAATTGACCTAAGAAACACTAATGTTTATCCAAAACGTATAAAAGAAAATGGGGTTACAAATATTATGTATTAAAATGAGTAAAGAAATAAAGATGGACAAAAGTGAAAAAAGAAAGCGCGTGGGGACTATGCACGGTTGGAGTGCGTCATATTACCACAAGGGAATAACTAGTACAAAAGGGTATTTTTGCCCAATTACTCAGCTTGTAAGCTCTGGCAGCAGCACTTCTCTGAGAGAAACCCTAAAATTTTGAAATTCCTAAGTTTTATGGGCACCAAATTGAATTTTGAAATTTCAAAGTTTTTGGGCACCAAATCAAAGTTTTTAGGCGCAAAATTGAATTTTGAAATTTGAAAGTTATTTGTGCGCCAAATTTTGGGTCTAGCAGTCTATAAATACAGAACTAGTTAGGCTGTAAGTCCCCGTTTTCATAGTCTTCATTCTCAAATTCCCAAATGGCTCCTAAAGCTGAAAAAGCCGGGAAATACTTGTGTGGAGAGAGATTTTGAGGTGAAAGTCCCCAGTTTTCATATTATATTTTAGAGTAAAAAACCGTCAATTGACCCGCATTTGGCCAATTTACCCGCTTCTAACCCGCTTCTCTTTTGCGTCAAACACAAAACTAGCTAAGAAAAAAAAAACCACTTCCGACCACGTTCTCCCCCACCTCCATTTGCATTTCGTCATTCCCCGTCCTATCCTCACACTCCATAACTCCACAATCCCATTTCTCCCAACTCTCATACCCCTGTAACTCCATCCATTCAGTTTGATGTGAGAATCGGCATCCTTTGCTCCCATCGCCGCTCCGGCTCCGGTAGAAATGTGTGTAAGGAACCTAGGGTTCCCGAACCAGGAAAAGGGGAAAAGGGGGGAGGAGAAGGGGGAAGAAGATATGAGCAGAAAGGTAAGATTTTATTAATCAGTCAAAAGTCATGACTCTTTACAACACACTCCATATTTATAGTAATCCTTTTTCTTAAAGTCAAACATCATAGGGCTATGGTTTGACATCCAATCTACACCAAGGACCATGTCACAGCCCCTCAACTTAATGAGCCTTGTGTCATGTTGGAAATGCATGTCTGCATGATCCAAGACAAATTACGACAATGCCAATCACTTATAATCTGGTTTCCATCACCATCTGAATGGTCATAAGTGCAATGGTGGTTATTACACACCCGCTTCTTTGGCTGAGTTCTTTGATCTAGAAATGTATGTGAGGCTCCACTGTCCACTAGGATTGATCTGGTGTCTCTTCCTTATGGTTCCCTTGATCTTGAGGTATGTGCAAGGACACTAATCCGCATAAGGTATGTAGGGACAACTGAGTATCCCCATTTGGTTCAACACCACCAAGATTAGGATCGACATTTTCAAATCAGTTCACCTAAAACTTCATCTTCATCAGCCAACATAACATGGATGTGTTTCTGTGTGCATTTATGCCCAGGGGTATACTTCTCATCACACTTGAAACACAATGTTAGGAAATCACTAGTTTAACGCAGCGGAATTTAAAATTTGATTTCCTTTTCTAGATCGTTCTTCGTTTAATGCAATAAACACGTTAAGTAGTTTGACGGTTATACCTTAGATGATCTATAAGATCGTCGCTTTGACCGCCAACGGAGAGTAGTTCAATGCACAAGCCGTCTACGCGTCCGGCCTCTATCGCTAATCCACACGAACCCCTTGCCGGAATCCTCCTTGGATTGATATCGGAAAAACTCCGGCTGCTAGACCGGACCTTTTCTTCCCTCACAAACTCACTATGGAAGGCTCTCTATTTTACACAAGAATTATGAACTCTTGCAATTGTGATGTACAAAAGAGCTTGACACCCACCTCCTATATATAGTGGTTGGGGCGCCCCATATGGTGTGGAGGAGAAGAAAACCCTTTTCCAATAAAATAAGGAAAATCAACTAGATTGATTTATCTCTTTAATTATAATTTATTTTGCCAATATCTTATATTGATTATAATTATCTTATTACCATAAATCTATTTTTCCAAAATCAATTAATATTATGGCAATCTTATTAATTAAAGTGCACAATCCAAGTGTATCTCAAACACTTAAATGTGGTGCCCCATATGCCAATAAATTGGCTTCCGGAATATTCTTTAATTAATCTAATTTATATATAATTAATATCTTGTATTTTATTTATTCATAATAAATAAATACCACCATATTAATTTACCACTATAACCTTTATAGTCTAGAGATAAACTTTCCTTATTTGGTTATCAACTATAACCGCATTTTAATCCGACTCGATGTTCATATGTGTGTGACCCGATAGGCTTCCGAATATGTTGGCCGTAGACACAAAGTGCAATTTACTAAAATGCCCTTCATACCTAACGATCACGGATAGCGTCTAGCAACACACCGTGACTTCCCAATCATCGGAAGAGTCAAAAGCAATGACTACTACCTTTCATGTGAAGCGCGATTACCGTGTAACTTACAATCCTATCGCTATAATAATATCCATACGATCGTATCTCGAGTGTCAATACATTAACGATCGTATCTTATAATCTGGATATCATGCTCTCTCTCGGAATAACACATTTACTCCCATTTTGCAAAGATTCTCGAGAGCTAAACATTCTTTATAAGAAGGCCATTTCGGATATTCGATCCCAATCATAGGATACGTGATTCCCGGACGACCAATCATGTATACTCCGCGATGCTTCAATATCATACCCAATCACTACCGCATGATCGCCCGTGGTTGGGAGAAATCTCAATAGTGTCAAAGCATGACAATCCACACAAGGATGCCATGAAGACTCGGTCAAAAGGATAATTACACAACCGCCACATAGTGTGACACTTAATGTAAGTGGGTCACTCTAACGTCGCATTCTCTAATACACGTCCACGTACAGTCCAAGTGTCTCTACACTTCGATAGGCGAGATCTATCCCTATCTTCTAAAAGATAGAAGACATACAATACGTGTTAGTCTGATTATACTATCAATGTCCCATTTGATAATATATAAGACTAGAGACATTTAAGTACCAACCTTGTTATAGTGATTAGAGATCTCATCAACAATAATCACTATCATGGTTTCTCTATCACAGATTGATACTAGGGACGTTACTATATATACACAACAAATAATATGAAGATAAACAATATATATAATAACATAAGTGCTTTTATTAATCATAATAAAGTTATTACATGAACCAAATAGACTGTAAACGACCCGACCCGGTCAGATCCGGTCCAACCCGATTGGGTTTAAGACACATTTCCAACACACAATCCCTTAGCCCTCTTGTCCTGTAGATCCTTGGGAGTAATAGCCTTTTGTAAGATAGGTTTATTCTCTGACTGGTATGGCTTATGCTCAAGCAAGGCGCGCTCTGAGCCTTAATTTTGAGGGTGGGTGAAAACCTAGACCGCCCAACCCAAGGATTAGTTTTAGGTGCAGGCTGTTGTGTGTAGTATTGAAATAACATCCTCCTCGACATCATTTTTGCTCAATGGCCTCGACATATCCTTAGGTTTCATCAAACGTACCGTTGATTTAATCTCTTGTTTCAATCCTCTTACAAAACATTCAACAGAAATACCTCTCGCCAGTTAGAGTAGGGTCTTGGATCTCCACCGGACTTCTTAAATCCTCAAATTCGGTGAGATAATCTTCTACAGATCCTTTTTGAATCAACTGGTAAAATTCATCAATCTGCTTCTTTGGATCTGCACTCCAAACCTTTTCATAACCTCTTCTCTCGGCAAAAACCACCCATGTTAGGATGTTTCACTTTAAACTCCTAAACCAGGATGTCGACTTTTCCTCTAAAAGTAAACCTCAAGAATACTATTTTCGATTATCGAAATGTCGTGCAAATGAAAATATCTTTATGTCCTCCTAATCCAATCCTTCGGAGTTTCTCCTTCGAACAATGGGAAATCAATCTTTGGAACCTTTATAATGTCAGTCCTAGGTGTTTTGGCAAGATGAGTGTAAGGAGTAGGTGTAGGAAGAAGGCCATCACCTGTATGTGAAGAAGTTCCAACACCATGACTAGACAACACAGGTGTTTGATGAATTGCCTCACTGACTTTCCCGTGTTTTTTAAGAGCTGAGTCTATCATAAGCTCTATGGAGCTCATCTGTGACTACATGAATGCTTGCATAGACGTCTGTATAGAAGCTTGTATGGATGCTTGCACGGATACTTGTATGGAGGCTTGCAATTCATCCAACCGCTTGTCAAAAGTCCTGTCTCTGTCTTCAATCATCAAATGCATGCTTCTAAATTCCTCTTCGAGCTTATTCTGTCTGAGCGCAAGTTCCTCCATGTTCTTCACGCGTGTGGCAGACATAAGGAGTACCACAGTCGGAGAATCAATGTCTCTGATACCAGATGTAAGGAACCTAGGGTTCCCGAACCAGGAAAAGGGGAAAATGGGGGAGGAGAAAGGGGAAGAAGATAGGAGAAAAAAGGTAAGATTTTATTAATCAGTCAAAAGTCATGACTCTTTACAACACACTCCCTATTTATAGTAATCCACTCTTAAGTACAAACAATAGACCCGTATAGCATAGGGTCCTGACAATGTGAGAATTTGAAATAGCTGCCGTCAAACCCTTCTCACCTGTCATCGATTCCCCAACCTAAACCCTCATCATCGCAGCCAGCAGCCTCCATTCTCAGCGCGTGAGAGTTTGGTTGCAAAACAACAATTTCCAATAGATCATAAAGGTTAGTTGAGGTGCCAAATTTACAATCAATTTGCTTAAATTTGGGATTTTGAAGCTCAGCCGTTGTGCATTCATGAATGCTCCAATCACTTTACTCTCTGTTTCATTCCGTCAACCAAACTAAATAAATAATAGTTTGTATGTGCCTTTAGATTGAATTCAGTTTGCCCATCTCAAGACTGGTTTAATTAGTGAAGTTTGGGGACTGTGATTTTAGTAAGAAATGTTGAATATTCAATCCTATCTTCTTCTTTTCTCAATTCGTTTGCTCTTTTTTTGTTACTTTCAAATGTTCATTTTATTTCAGCTATTTACCGAAAGCAAGAAATTCTGCCAGTTTGAAGCTATGGCTATGGATTTATGTTCATAGTTATGTTGTCATTTCTGGATCAGGATCATGATCAAGATATCAATCTGCAGGGGTTATTGATCTGAAGAGGGTTTGATTATTGATATTGATATGGGGAGGTTTTTTTGTATGATACTTCAATTTGGGCTATGGAGCAAAGAATTGAAAATTTTACTAATGCAGTAAGGGGGTTTCGAGTTCAAGCACCATTGGTAAGTTTTTTCGAATTCAATGGTTTCGGTTTATTTTTGTTTTGAATATATATGCATGCGCAGGCGAGGATACGCTGTTACAATACGTTGAAAAAATGAAGAAAAACGCCGATGAACCAAAGGAGAAAGCTTTGTTTCAAGAATTCAGCAGTAAATGGTTCTCTTATGCGTTCTATAAGGCCTTTTCAGCTTTCGAACATCAATGATGTCGCGGATCATGTAAGTGTCTGTCCCCTAGACCTGGGTTTTGGTCTTAATTTATTATGGTAAATTCTTACCAGAATCATAAACTGTGAGCTGCTGTGTTTGAAAGTGTGAGAGATATCAACATGGCTTCGTGTTTGATCGGTGATATGTCGGGGTCCACCCTCAGTGATCCGATCATCGATCAGTATAGGAGGTTAGGTTGTATTAATTCTCCCGTGGAGAAATATTCAGCCAACTGTAAAATGATAGAGAAGTGTCTGGAGAAGACATAAAGATTCAGCCAACTATAAAATGATAAAGAAGTATCTGGAGAAGACATATGAACCTGTTAAAGTTGGAGACACAGTAAGTTTTTTTGTTATTTTATTTGCATTATACTATGTTATATGTTCCAAGTAACATGCATTTCCTGCTTTTAGTACTATATTTAATGTTCCATTTGTGAGTTTTTTTGTTATAGAGTTACAGTGCCACTATTGAAAGCATTTCCGAGACGGAAGCAAGCGCGTGTCCGTTTTATTAGCGTTTTTGATTCCTTAAATTTACGGCCATAATATTCTGCTTTCAATTGCGCGCTTATTGATATCATTCAAATTCATCAGATCGATTGACCATTTATATATATTTTTTCTTTTTGGTGCAGGGATGTTGTTAGTCTGGTGTGTCCTCCGTAAGTTGCTTTATCGTTGAAGTACAAAAAAAAATCACCTTTTTTTATTTTTTTATTTAAGACTATTAGAAGAATGCTTTGGTGCAATAATTAGAGAGTGAACAATTTTACCTCTGTGCATGCGTGGATTTTGTACTTTTGTGGTCTTAAGATTAATTTTTTTTAATTGTTTGGCTGCATGTGAAATGACTCATTTGCAGGGCCATTATGATGAACTAGAAGCCCGTTTTTTTTAGGAGAGAGCAACACTTGAGATAAATACGATAAAGCTCTATTCAAAGGCATGACTTATTTAATTTTTTGTTCACTTTATTATTCACTTCCATAGTTCAATGTCTTCCCTTTCCCTTGAGTTTTTGCTAATTTTTTGGACATGGCCCGAGAATAACAATTGTGGAAGTTTAATGGTTTATGCAATATGATCAATTCTGAAAGAGACGGTGAGTTGAAACTGATTCTGATATACTCTTACAATTTCATCAAAGCGTTAGCCTGATTTTCAAAGGTCGATTTCTTTTTGATCTTTTAAGGATTTCTCAATCATGTTTTAGAAGTAAGACATGTGTTTGTGTGTATTTCATTATGATGTGCCTTATTTAGCATTGATCCTTTTTTTCCGTCAGGCCCAAGAGAACTTAAGACCCCAGGTCTATTTTGCTGTTGGATAGAGTTGTGAATGTTCCATATCATGTACGACATAAATTGTTCTTTCAAGATTTTCGGTAATAGCCGTTGTGCAAGAGTGGCGTTGATGGAGAGATATGGAAAGAAGCAGATACAATTAAGCACAAAATTACTTGTGTGTTAGACATAAAAACCAATAGACTGACAATCAGGATTAAACACGTACAGTCCCGTTAAGGGGGGTCTGTAGCAGCTCCCTAAGTTTTAGCAACTCCAACCTTTTTGAGGTGGATCTTTCAATTTCATTTTGCTCCTGCTCCTGCTCCGGCTCCTTTTTAACGTCATTGAAGAATCATTTTAAGAACAACATCCTTGAATAGCATGGATCACCCTTTCTATCAACATGATAACAAGTTTGAAACAAGCACTACATTACTAGCAAGATGCGCAATCAAATCACGCCTCTTAAACTAAAAATGACTACAACATCACAAGCAGCAACCAAGCAGACTAAATGAGGGCATCAGTCTTTGCCCCAAAAAAGTAAAGAAGAAAGCTAGCTATAAATATGTATCAAGCAAAAAAAAAAGGGGGTTGGGTGAATCTATCTGCAGTTTGCAAATCACCAAAATTGTGAAATAATTGAGTTGATAAATCTCGATCACTAGCATCGCTCCTACAAAGTTGATGGGGTTAAATTCATCTGTAGAAGAAAGAACTAAACGTTCAAACCAGCTCTATCCTAGTCACTAATCGCTATTTAATCCACTTATACCCATGGACGCTCATCAGTATGTAGATAAAACAAAGCGCTCCCTCAATCACTCACCAGGTTCAAATATTCAATATACTAATAAATACTAATTAGAATAAGAATATAATTGTTGTTAGACGGAGAATGGGTCTGATTTATGTAAGAAACTTAATTTGTCCCAGGTTTGAACCATAGATAGTAGGCACATCTAGTATATCATCAAAATCATCTTCATTTGATATCCTGCCCGCAATTCTACCCTGACACTTCATTACGTCAACACCAAACTTCAAAAAAAGGAAAGGAAGAAGACGTACGTTAGAGAATAGTCAAAAATAGAGATAATAATAACACAACTAAACGGAAAATTCTTGTACACCGCGTCATTGAATGAATGACACGTGTGCAAAAAAGACTGACATGTTTTGTCTTTTGGTACAAGTGACGGTCTGGGGCAATAGGTACTCCTACACAAGAATATCTTAGTGGGAGCCGAAAGGGGAAATTCTACTACGGGGTGTCCTCGATGAGGAGATCCATTTGCATCCAATCAAAGCACTCACACATGGTCTAACTTTTGTGTGTTTGTGGTGACCCACATTGTATATGAGCTTGATAATGGTGTGTTTGATACCACGTGTCGTCTTTTGATTAGATGCAGGCGGATCTCCTCAATGAGGATACTCCGCGATAGAATTTTCCGAAAGGGAACTACTACACGGAGGAGGAAAATGTGTTTTTAGTGGTATCACGTTGTGTGTGTTTTTTTTTAATTTTTTTAGAGTGTGACACCATACCAAAAACAACCAACTGACTATGAAAAAGCTAGTCGATTGTATTACGATCTTAAAACAAGAAATTACATGCCATGGTCCCACTAAAGACGCCCAGAAGAAAACACAAACACACGCAAATACAAAGACAAAGAAAGAAAAAATAAGTTGAGACACAAACCGCGATTAACTGCTCTCTCCGTCTCCAGACTGAGGTGTTAGATAAATATGCATGGTTGTTGATTTGCAGAGGCTAAAAGTTGGTTTTACTTGTATGTATCAGTATCACGCCAGTTTTCATCCACCGACCGGAATAACTTTCTTTCCGAACTTCATATCTGCCCTCAATATTTTAGCTAAGAAACATAAAAAGTAAACAAACATCAAGTTCTGGAGGTAAGAATTATTAGCATATATTATTATTAGCCATAATGAAGGAATTTGCAAAAGATTCATTTGTTTAACCTGGAAATTCACTATTCCATTGATTAACCCAGCCAATCAGAATAGTTGCGGCGGGACCTGGAATTAGCCGTGAATCCATCATTATTACGAGGCCTATGCATTGCAGGTCCTTTTTCTTACATTGTAAGGTGTATCTTCACCACTAGCAAGAGTGGCACCTGAAGAGTGCTGAGTACCAGCACGATCAACCGGAGAATTCTCAATCACATTCTTGATTTCAGTGCGCTCAGCAGGTGAATTTTCAGTGGGTTTTTTACGTTCTTCCTTGGTGGCCTCCTCTTGAACCGCCTTTAGGTTCGCCATCATCACCTCCATTCCTCAAGTTTGCGAAATCTCGCTTTGCCAGCTCAGCGATAGACCGAGCCTGTAGGCCAAGTAGCAATGATAATGAAAAAATAAAAAGAGTTAAACGGCTGACGTTGGTAAACGGCTGTGCAGCACTGCGTTTGAACGTATCAGGAATATATCAGCCTGCATGAATAAGAAACAAAAGCAATCACGATGAAGCCATTTAAGACACACACAGGGAACTTAGCATAGACTTATAAACTATAAATCAAAATAACTGGTAGTTCTGACCATGCTAAAAGAATGTATCAAATGTGGAACAAATACAGCATTGGTTAAAAACAGAGTGATGAATGACAGAAAAACGAGAGGCGCATCACCTGGACCTGGTTATTGTGATTTATAATTTAGAACGAATACAATCATTCACTAAAAATAGGTGATGAATGACACAAAAAGGAGAGGCGCCGTAGATACTACTGATGAATAAATAATTTCTCACGACTACCCAAACCTTGGGTGCAAGTTTCCCCTCAAAAGAGAAGAGTTTCAGGATTTCACGGCGAAGTTAGGTGATAGGTAATTATAAAAGAGCAATCTATCCTATAGCTATTCCAAATCCACTGGTTCCTTTTGCCTTTCTCTATGTTCATTCAAGAGAGTATAAAAAGAAATAGCCCAATAATATCAGGGTTCCTACGGTAAAAATACAGCAAACAGAATGATTGACAACCCCATATGAAAGAAAGTCGTCTATACGTAAAACAGACTATCAGTCATGTTTGATTATTCCAACTAAATCTTCTAAGCATATAATAAGACTTTAGGAAGAAAAACACCAATGCTAGTTGAGGGACATTGAAAACAGAGGATTTCGAATGCAAACAGAGGATACACATTGAAAACACCAATGCTAGTTGAGGGACAAGTCGAATTTCGATATTCTGGTATACGAAGTCAAAACAACAGGATAAAGCAGAGCTAGAGAGGCAGCATAAGAAGATAACTGAAAAAATAGAGTCAAAACATAACACAAAGCTAAAAGCACGAGAAATTCAGAACCAACCTCCAATTCCTCTAAGTTTGAATAGCCTCAACTATAAGTTCCAAAATCCATAGGGTGTTCAACAATTTCATGATAATCTGGAAGCTGCACATTAGTCGATTAAAATTTACTACAAAGAGAAAAAAAAGAAAAAAAAACAAGTTACGATTGAACTCGGAATTGTTACAACAGAAACCACCTCCTCAGGATCCATAGGCTCGGCAAAGACCCTTTGAGTATCTTTCCTGTCTATTTACATTCACGAAACCATTATAAGCACAAAACAAAAGGCAGTGCAGGAACAGTTGCAAATATCGAACAAGCCAAAAGGCTAAACAAATCAGTGTACTTTTGAAGTCTATGCAGAATGAAGAGCTGAAACCTTTTTGTTTCTGGCAAAGGTGTTGGGGGTCCACCTTCCAGTGGTGACCCTGTCCTCAAATAGAGTGACAAAGATTACTAGGGAAACAAAAGCATTAACATGAATGATCCCGTAAGCTCCAGCCTCCAAATAACATCAGTCATTGTTACTAGCATCACACCAAATCTACCGTTATGGCCTGTAGACCATCAAATCGAGTTTCGTTTCTACCGGTAGATTGAGACACGGGAAAGTTGATTCTAAGGTTCAAAATGGACTTCAAAAACTTGTTGCCTCAGTAAAAACTACCCGTAATATTTTATCCCTGTTCAAACTTCATAGTGATATAAGGCTGTGAAAGAACCAAACCTTATGAGTGTGTCACTTTCAACAACACTAACACTAAATACGCAGATAGAGATAAACACTTGTTCAACAAGTAATATATTTATATATAAAATATCCTCGAGTTTCATTACATCAAAAGAAGCTCAAACATCAAAAGAAGACAACCAAAGACATCAACAGAAGTTCAGGATCAAACACTCTTCATAGTAGAAGAACAAAATAAGTAAACATAATCCATTCCATTTAACATAAATGAAAACCAGATCCTATTAACCACTAAACAAAGTCAATATCACTAACAAGAGCAGTAATTTCCAGCTTGGCCTTCATATCAGGATCAGTGACATCTCCAAAGACCACTCTCCCATTCCAGTTCCAATCCCTCTTCAAAACAATCATTGCTTCCAATTCGGCTTCCCTTGTCACCTTCACCTCAGCAAATTCTCTCAAACTCATAGAAGCATTATCAATCACCTTTTGGATCTTTCTCTTAATGATTCAATTTGACCAACAATCTCACCGACCTCTGAAAACCGCCGACGTTCATTGAGCAACAACCCAGCCCGAGCATTTCCGCTGCGGGAGATGAGGAGGATGATCGGTTACACTCAACTCCATCATCATTTCTTGATCGGATGTTCAGAGTCCGGATCGGCTTGAATCACCCGCTTAGACCTCTCGATGCGGCTTTCAGGACCCTCCCTACTATCAGCCTACCCTTGCGGCGGATTCGGGGTGGTTCTTGTGTGGTGTCTCCACGCGGTGTGGAAAGACACACACCACACAGTTTCATTCTATTTTTAAACTGTGTGGTTCTAATCGTTTCACCCGTCACTTCACCTCAAAATTCCTCTCCACACAAGTATTTTCCACGGATTCTCTCCACACCACGTATCTTGACCCTCTTACGGAGAAACACCTTTCTTAGCCTCTTAGGAAGAAATTCTGAAAGAAGTATATTTGAAATTGAGATCTGAAAGGAAATCGTAATTGACGATCAGTTATATAGATCGGATTTGCCGGGATATTTTCTTTTTGCGAAAACTTTTGGAGGGTAATTTAATTTTCCTTGCGAAAATTTTGGAGGGAATTTCCTTCTCTTTTACGGTTTTGGAGAGGATTTCAATCAAGGTTCACGATCCGCGTATCAATCAACGGTTAGTTTTTTAGGGATTTTACGATTAAGATGTCATTCCAAATGTGTTTATGGTTTATCCCTTTATCCTATTGAGAAAATAGAAAATATTGAAACAAAAAAAAAGGGATAAAATAATAATAATTAATAAATAAGTTAGTCACTTCAGCATGCGCATCGATCCGAACCGAATTTGGATTAGTTGGATCAATTTGGTTTAGATACCAGGGTCTTCAACTAAATAAATAAAATAAAAAATTAAGCAGCCTTTAAAGTCTTTCCTATAAATCTATATTCAGGACGTCACATCAATATTTAGAAATAGTTATGTACGGAGTATCATTTAAGGACAACGATAGATTTAATATGGTGCTTTTAAAAAATCTTCAAAAATTCATTGTTTATTTTTACCTTGAGCTATTAGGGATGAAATGGTCCGGTTTGATCGGTTATTTTAATTTATTAAATCAAATCATTTTATACCTATCAAATTTTCAAACTAAACTGAAACGATTTTTATGCTAAAACAAATGTTCGGTCTCCGGTTTGTTTGTCTTGATTTCTGTTTTCACAATTTTCATATTAAAAAAAAAATTAACCAAGTAGATTGGCTCAAGTGATAAGTGACTTGAGAATGTTTAGGAAGGTCACATGTTCGATTCTCCTCTGAGGCGCCATGTTGAAAGAGCTCTTGGTCAGGCATTACCCTTGAGTAAGAGTCACTCTATAAGCACGACCCGGGTCGAACTCCGGATTAGTCGGACCATTTGATTCCGGATATCGGAGGCTTTAAGCAAATAAATAAATAATAAATAATAAATAATTTTTATTGAAAATCATTGCTCGTGGGCTTCAATAGTGAGAAAAGGTCGGAACCGGTCAATATCTTTATTAATGGCAATAATGATGAACATCTAATCTGCATCAGTGTGTTAGTTTTTCTTCTAATGGACTATAATAATTGAGATGTTATACTCGTAAACCGTTACGTGTTAAATAAGTTATAGCCTCTCCTAGTAGGTTATTTCATGTTAAAGAATACAAAGAATGAAAAGGAACATGGTTTCAATATTTATAGTACTTCAATTAATTTTATTGAGTTGTTTATTTCAGTTGACAACATTTTTTATCTATTTCAAAACTAGTCAGTATTTTATATGTTTCTGAACTATTCATTCTCCACCTTAATCCATATTTTTTATATCATGCATGATATTGTTACTAACCTAAAATGACCTTTGGTTACTATGCCTAGTGGATGCCTTAATTCCTTTTGATACGACTCTCCTTACAAGGCACACCTTTTTATGTTTTACTATTTTAGAGATAAAGTACATAGTGCAGCGGATGATGATTATATTAGTTATCCAGGTAATTTTATGGTGGTTCGGGATTAAATTTTGAATATCATATCATCGCTTTATAAATATATCATTGATTGTTTGTTTTAAAACACGAGGGTCCACCGTAAATCTATTAAATCATATTGATTGGGAAACCAAAGTAGGATTTGTTTCTGATGATCAGAAAATTTAATGTTAGCTATCTAACCGAGCATAAGTGACAAAGATTATTTTATTGTGATTATTTAATAAGGTATTAACACTTGAGAATATGATATGAGGTTGTAGCAAAATACTTGTAATTAGAATATTGTAAAGACTATTAGTTGGGTGTTATCAATTAATAATGTAATTGTGTGGATAATTGGGAAAAGACGAGTGATGTTGTTAGACCTAAGTTTTGTTGTTTAGCTTCCGCTATTAATTGTAAAGAAATAGATTTAGTTAGAATGACTCAATTCGTATTACGAGACTTGATAGACCTGAGTTTTATTGTTTAGCTTACGCCGTTAATTGTAAAGAAATTGATTTAGTTAGAATGACTCAATTCGTATTACGATACGTTACCTCAGAACACGGCCAAACGGTATGTTTCCTTAAAATACTCGGGTTTTCGGGTGGGAGCATTACAAGCAACTCCGAACCCATCAACCAACTTAAAGTAGACTATGTAATATTGTAATTAAAGTTATTTTTTCAACTCCTAACAAAAGTATACAAATCTGTAGTAGCACCATTAAATATGAATTAGAAAATTTATATACGGTAAATAAAAGATACATGATTCTATTAAAATAAAATGTAATTTTCTGAATAATCTATATGGGTAATTGTTTAAAATGACTTATTTAAGACTTAATTAGGCATTTAGGACACAAAAAAAATCATCGGTTATAAGGACACATTTGACTAAAGAGGCGTACTGCCGCGGCATCATTCAAGTCTTTGATATGTCCAAAGGTTGATTCCATTTTGTATAAGCTGATGGATTCTAGGAGGTGCTTTACTGTTGCTAGCTCTACTTATTATAAGTATGAGGTTTTTTCATCTCCACTGGAAAGTGTTGATCTAGAAATTCGTGCTTGCTCATGCAAGGAGTGGCAGCGGAATGGTTATCCGTGTGTTCATGCATTGGATGTCCTTAGGATACATGTTTTCCGTTGAGTGAGTATGTTGATCCTTGTTATTTGACACAGTCATATGTTGTTTCATATGATTTTGTAATACATCCCATTCCTGGTCCGTTTCTGAAGAACATTTCTGAGGATGTTGTTGTGCTTGCTCCTCTTGGAAAGAAAAAGCCTTGTAGGCCACGTACGAAGCGTATTCGTTCTCGTGGTGAGTCTTCAAACCGTGTTATCCAATATGGTCGTTGCCATGTATTTGGTCATCATAATTAGAAGACATGTTTTGCTTTTCTTGATTGATAGTTGATGTATGTTTTTGTTTTTGTAAGCCACTAGTTTTGGATTTAATATTGATGCTTTTTTGTCATTTCCCTGATGTAGTGACATTATTATTGTTATTTGATAAGTATGGTCATTGAGATCACTATAAATGCACTGGTCTTTATTATGTATTTTGACCTTATTCCTTTGATATTTGTGATCATTTTTATTTCTCATATATGATTATAATTGTTCTGTTTTTGTGTTTGTATAGTCAATTCATTGAAATCATTGTTTGGTAGGTGTTGTGACAGCTATGTCACTGCATTATTATGAAAAGACACAATTATGTTAATTTAAAAAAAAATTGACAGCAACTGATAAGTTACACAAATGAAAAGACACAAACTGAAATGAGAACCCTGTTTTACCCAGATTCATAATAACTACCTTATGTAATTAAAGCAAAATAAAGTATTATTAACCACCAGCAATGAAAAGATACAATAAAACACTAATAACTACCATTGAAATGAAGAGTCATAACTCTATGAATAATATGAAAAGACACAAAGACACTATAAATACATACAAACAAACTAAACCCGAAACATATTAGTAAATCAAACATAAAAATATATATACTAAAAGTAACAATGGCAGGAAGAAGACAAATCTCATTGGTAGCAGCAAGACGTTTTGAACAACTACGTTTCCAAATACATGATGCAAGGGTTGATGTACATAACGTTCAAATGGAAATGTAGGGGCAAATTGATGAACTCGGGATACAGATGCAACAACAAGAACAAGCACTTGGCGCATAAGTTGATTTTAGGGGGAATGAGGGAGAAGGACAGAAATATTTCATCAATTGAGTAGAAGGACAGTTTTTTGAAACTTTTGCATAAAGGACAAAACTATTTATTCACTGTCGAAATTCACTTGTGTTCAAATTCATTTGTTTAAATTCATTGACGAAATTCATTTATCAAAATTCACTAATTTTCAAAATTCATCGTCGAAATTCACTAATTTTCGGGATTCACTGTCGAAATTCATTCATCGAAATTCATTGATTTCGGGATTCACCGAGAGATTCAATCGATTTTAAGGATTCATTGTTTGTCTTATCGCTTATAAAATTATCGCAGTTGTCTTTCCCTTATAAAAATATGTAGTTGTCTCATTCTTAAAAAATATTTCCAGATTGTGTCCTTATCCCTAATTTTCCATTGATTTTATAACTGAAAAACTGAATATTGTGAAAGAGAAGATCAATGAATTGGTGAGGCTATGCAATGATGCATATAAAGTTGCAGTCAAAGCCACATATGTTTTAATACACTTCAAGTTCATGCCATGGGTTAGGGGAAACAAAATTCCGTTATATCCGAGGGGGATAACAACAAAAGAACCAGGGCCAGGAGAAAGCATTGAGATGAGAGAGTACATTGAAGAAATAAACATTCAATTTTGAAGTAGTTCAATGATGGATTTTAAAAGTTTCTTTTATATTATATAAAGTAATTTATATTTGAATAGTGTTTGTAAAAACTAAATTTTATATTTCTGTTATGTATGTGTAAAATTATGTAATATATATATATATATATATATATATATATATATATATATATATATATATATATATGTGCTTGAATTTGATTTCATTTTGTGTTTATATACTGAATGTGAATTCATTTTGTCTTGCTTATTATACCCTATGTGTTAGTGACATTTTTTTCTTTGTGTATGTTTAGTGAATTCGTTGAAATGATCATGTACTTAATGCAGTGACTGTATTGTCACTGTATGTTTATGTAGTATATGCATATTAGTGGTAATTCATTTTTGTTGTATTTCAGTTGATTGAATGAAATGACATGATTTCAATTGTTATTATCATTGTGTTAAATGATGAAACATGAAAAAAAAACATGAACTCTCATTTATGGAATATGAAACATTTGTATTGGTTCCAGTGACATCCTTTTCACTGCATGTGTTTAAAGATACATATTAGTGTTAATGTAGTGATCTGTGTTACAATACTTTGTTGTCTACATAAAGTGTTTAAAAATGAATGTTGAAAAATTAAAAAAAAATCTTTTTTCATTGTGTCAAACTTATTAAACATCAAGCGAACATGAACATCTCATCTTGAGTTACAGTAATGTTAGTGTCACTTTGCATATTTTTAAACATGCATATTAGTGTTAATGTATTCACCTGCATTTAAATTTTTTTTGTCTATATAAACTGTTAAAATGATTGTGAAAATAATGCAATTCTTATTATTATTGTATCAAATTGTTGAAACCTTAAATATATATCATAATATAATTTCATAGCATACTTTCAGAATATTCAAATATCAGTCACATTTATCATTGTACCCTTCAACAACTTTACATAAACTAATTTAGATAAAAGATTGACTATTAGTTATTAACCCTCATAAACATCCTGTCACTGCATAATCTTGGCATGCTCTTCAACTGCTTTACATAAATGATTGACCGTCAACATACCCAAACAAGTACAATAGTAAAAAAACAAATGTCACTGGTTTCTCTCGATCTACTGAACGAGATAACTAATTGTTTGCCAACATACCAAAATAAGTAGTATACTCAAAAGAGAAGTTAAAAACATTTCGATTTCCAATGTAAATTCTGTTCACCCAAATGAATTGACAATCATTGCCTTTAACGTGTTCGGATAATGCGATATATAGTAGTTTTTCATCATATAAACCGAAATGTATAGTCGTGTTTGTTGGATCGATAATCGTAGACACACTCTCTAGAGAGGGGGTGAATAGAGTGTGGGTAAAAATTGCCTTTTTAAAATCAGCACTTAGAAATAAATAATGCAGGCAATACGGATGTATAAAATCAGAGTTATAAAAATAGTTCAACACACTTAGAAATAATCTGGAAGCATGACTAAAATCTAAGCTATATGTGTTAACTATTATACCTAGATCAAGTTTATAAATAGATGATTGAGCGCTTAGTACAAAATTAAAACATTGATATTGGGTGATGCCTAATAAGCAATCGTTTGGTTTAATAAAATATGTATATAAACACGGCGAGCAGGGCCAGGCTAGTGCTGACTTCTCGCGTGAAAGTTTAGGAAGATCAGGGCCAGGCTAGTGCTGACTTCTCATTTTAAAACACGGCGAGCAGGGCCAGGCTAGTGCTAACTTATAGCGTGAAAGAGTTGTATATGTGTTTGTCCTGTAAAATTAAGAAAGACCATGCATAATGGAGAACAAAATAATAGTAAATGAACGTACCTTTTTCTTATTGGTGTAATCTGTCGGTGCGGAACTGAAGTTGGTCTTATAGAAGGCTCGCTCGCAGGCGTGTTCCAAATATGATTCCAAACTAAATCGGACTTATAGAAGGCTCGCCTTCGGGCGAGTTCCAAATATGATGCCGAACTAAATCAGACTTATAGAAGGCTCGCCCGAAGGCAAGTTCTAAATATGATGTCGAACTAAATCGGACTTATAGAAGGCTCGCCCGAAGGCGAGTTCCAAATATGATGCCGAACTAAATCGGACTTACTTGATGAAGAGAAAACCTCACTTTGATGACGAACTGACCCCTGGTGAGTTCTAAAAATAAGAAGGCTCTTCCCGCCATCCTTGGTCGGGAGAGTTCCAAATATGATGCCGAACTAAATCGGACTTACAGAAGGCTCGCCCAAGGCAAGTTCCAAATATAAGAAGATCAAGGTTTCGTGGTCCGAGAGCTTGAGAGCTCGGATCGTGGAGAATTTAACGATTCGTCTCGGATCTTGTAACTTGGACAACTTGAGAGCTCGTAACCCGGAGAGCTTAAGAGCTCGGCTTGGATCATAGAGAGCTGGGGAGCTCGGATCATTCTTCCGCTTTTTTTGATCACGCTCCAAGGAATTAATCGGTTGCGATTCAGATTGGTTGTTTCAAGAAATCGTCCCCTCGTGAATCATCCACGATGGTGCGTACATCGGCCGGAATTAAAGTGCATGAACTTTGTGGATTGCTTTCACGGAAATAAGTTTCCATGAAATAAATATAAAAAGGACCATCAAATTGGTTAAAGGTATGACCTTTACCTGGTCGTGAATGTTTGCGCTGCTTTTTGATTACAATAACAATAATATTAATGATGGTACAAAGTGCTGGTGTAAAGCATGACCTTTTTGATATGTTTTGCCAGCGGACCTTGAACAATCTGTTTTGCCATAGGATCTAGAACGATCTGTTTCTCCATCGGATCTTGAACAAAGTTGTCAGTAGGAGACCCTCATTCTAGCATCATTTGACGATTCCAAAATCGTCGATGATAAATCCAAGGCCGTTCTCCTAAAGACAACCTGCAAAATCTTCAAGAACACGATAAAAACGATTTAAAAAGAGGGTGTTTTGGTGGTGGTGGTTTAGATCGACTTGAGATGTTATTTCTCAAGCCGCCACGTATCCAATGCCCGTATTGGAATCAAGTCTCCGTAGTTCCTTAGGATGGTTTATATAGAGGAGAGTTATGCCCTAAGGCGGCGTGGGCCTTGTCCTTGTTGGGCCTGGATTGCCGTGTTCTAAGGAAAAGATAGCTACGATTTAATCTCCTTAATTGTTGGAGATAATTGCGTGTATATTTGAATGCCGTGATTAGAGTAGTAAATACGAGGATTCTTTCCATATTTATCTCGATTATCACACACGTGGGAAATACGGTTGAGGATGGACTCGGCCGACTTAGATGGCCCGAGTTGAACTCTTCTCGTGTTTGGGCCGACCTACGGAGGTCGGGGAGATAGCCGAGCCGGGATCACTCAGTTCTCTGCGTGCATAAGAGGTTTGGTCCGAGAGGATTTAGGCCGACCTCAGTGGTCGGGCATGGGCAGTGTTTGATCACAAAGTGCAGCACCGACCTGGAGAGGTCGGAGGATGGTGACCGAGCTCATGCACGGGCAATCTGGGTTCTTGCCCTTGATAGAGGCTTTTCTCTATCTTTATTTATTATTGTACTTATGTGGAGGCGACACGTGGGTAATGTCGGTTTTTGGCATCATCAACGGTGGTAGTAATACACATGATGACGATCACTCATGTGATAACATGTGTATATTGAGTTTGATGGTGGTTGACCACCAGAGGCGGATGTACATAGGATTAAATGGGATCCGCGGACCCCGTTAAAAATAAGAATATTCGACGTTTACCTATAAAAATATTTTGAGACCCGTAAAAAAATTATTTATCAGATAAAATATTTACGGACCCCGCTTAATATAATTTTTAGACGTATACCCTTGTCCTCTACCCCGCCCACCCAATCCATTCATCTCTTCTTCTCATGAGAGGCTTCTTTGATTTTTTTATTACTAGTCAATTATAATAAGTACAGCAGTTATCAGGTAATTTAAATTGGGCGATGGAAATGTGGGGTGATGGATGAGAAAGTATCGGAAATTAATCAATAAAACCTAATTTCTCTTGAAAAAAAAAAAAAAAAACAGCTGAACTTCCTCCTCCTCGTCTTTTGGAGCAGTTACAATTAAGCACAAAATTACTTGTGTGTTAAGACTTAAAAACCAATAGACTGACAATCAGGATTAAACACGTACAGTCCCGTTAAGGGGGATCTTTCAATTTCATTCCTGCTCTTGCTCTTGCTCTTGCTCTTGCTCCTGCTCCTGCTCCTGCTCCTTTTTAACGTCATTGAAGAATCATTTTAAGAACAACATCCTTGATTAGCTCCCTGCTATCAGCCTACCCTAGCGGGCGGATTCTCTCCACACCACTTATCTTGACCCTCTTACGGAGAAACACCTTTCTTAGGAAGAATAAGATTATAATTGTTGTTAGACCGAATTTTCCTTACCATCTCCATGGACCATGGGTCTCTACAGCTGGTTGATTTATGTAAGAAACTTAAATTTGTCCCAGGTTTGAACCATATAGATAGTAGGCACATCTAGTATATCATCAAAATCATCTTCATTTGATATCCTCGCCCACAATTCTACCCTCGACACTACTTCATTACGTCAACACCAAACTTAAAAAGGAAAGGAAGAAGACGTACGTTACAATAGTCAAAAATAGAGATAATAATAACACAACTAAACGGAAAATTCTTGTACACCGCGTCATTGAATGAATGACACGTGTGCAAAAAAGACCGACATGTTTTGTCTTTTGGTACAAGTGACGGTGCTGGGCAATAGGTACTCTACACAAGAATATCTTAGTGGGAGCCGAAGGGAAATTCTACTACGGGGTGTCCTCGATGAGGAGATCCATTTGCATCCAATCAAAGCACTCACACGTGGTCTAACTTTTGTGTGTTTGTGGTGACCCACATTGTATATGAGCTTGATAATGGTGTGTTTGATACCACATGTCGTCTTTTGATTAGATGCAGGCGGATCTCCTCAATGAGGATACTCCGCGATAGAATTTTCCGAAAGGGAACTACTACACGGAGGAGGAAAAAGTGTTTTTAGTGGTATCACGTTGTGTTTTTTTTTATTTTTAGAGTGCGACACCATACCAAAAACAACCAACCGACTATGAAAAAGCTAGTCGATTGTGACTACGATGCTAAAACAGTAAATTACATGTGGTGCCCCTAAAGACGCCTAGAAGAAAACACACGCAAATACAAAGATGTCAGAATTATAACATCATAATGCATTGTTTATTGATATTAATTTGAGAATAGCTATTACAAGATGTTTATATAGAGAGCCACAAGGGCTATAAACGGAAATACAAAAATAAATATAAAACCCTAATATAAAATGACGGCACAATCCATATTGTCTAATACGCTCCCTCAAGCGGACGGCGCTGTGCGAAGACCAAGCTTGGAAATAAAGCAGCAGCTACACGAGCAAATCTAATTATATCTCCAATAGGCCCCCTCAAGCACATGGGAGCGCAGCAGACATGAAGCTTGAAACCTGTTGGCGTTGATGGCTGTCGAAGGGAGGGATATACCCGAAAGAGAACCGATGATCAACCTGTGGGAACAGGAGGGAGGGATATACCCTTGCAGAAAAATATTTTTTTTTTGGTTTTTTTTTTTTGATATACCCATGCAGAAAAGAAAAATATTTTGGGATATACCCTTGCAGAAAACAAAATATTTTGGGATAGACCCTTGCAGAAAATAAAATATTTTGGGATATACCCATGCAGAAAATAAAATCAACCCGTTGGAGAGGGAGTCGTCATCGCAGCAGCGGAAAAGAGAAGATCCGGCGGCGGCAACCCGCCAGCCGGTGGTGGCTGCCAGGGTTTGTCGGTTGAAGAGGAGTCGCCATCGCAGTCGGCGAAAAGAGAAGATCCGCGTACGGCAACCTAGCGGCGGGGCCGCTAGGGTTTGTCAGAAGTTGAAGAGGGAGTCGTCATCGCAGCGGCGGCAAAGAGAAGATCCGGCGGCGGCTGCTAGGGTTTTTCTAGAAGTGGAAGAGAGAGTCATCATCGCATCGAGCCTGAGGGTGGCGGCGGCGGCAAGCCTGAGGGTGGAAGAAATTAAAAGGGAAAAGAGCAGAGGAATTTGCAGAGGAAGGAGAAATTCATGCGAAGAAGAGAAAAAGATTTAGGGTTTAGGATCGGAGCTCTGCTACCATGTCAGAATTATAACATCATAATGCATTGTTTATTGATATTAATTTGAGAATAGCTATTACAAGATGTTTATATAGAGAGCCACAAGGGCTATAAACGGAAATACAAAAATAAATATAAAACCCTAATATAAAATGACGGCACAATCCATATTGTCTAATAAAAGACAAAGAAAGAAAAAATAAGTTGAGACACAAACCGCGATTAACTGCTCTCTCCGTCTCCAGACTGAGGTGTTAGATAAATATGCATGGTTGTTGATTTGCAGAGGCTAAAAGTTGGTTTTACTTGTATGTATCAGTATCACGCCTGTTTTCTTTCCGAACTTCATATCTGCTCTCAATATTTTAGCTAAGAAACATAAAAAGTAAACAAACATCAAGTTCTGGAGGTAAGAATTATTAGCATATATTATTAGCCATAATGAAGGAATTTGCGAAAGATTCATTTGTTTAACCTGGAAAGAATGTATCAATGTGGAACAAATACAGCATTGGTTAAAAACAGAGCGATGAATGACAGAAAAACAAGAGGCGCATCACCTGGTTATTGTGATTTATAATTTAGAACAAATACAGTATTCATTAAAAATAGGTGACGAATGACACAAAAAGGAGAGGCGCGTCACGACTACCAAAACCTTGGGTGCAAGTTTCCCCTCAAAAGAGACGAGTTTCAGGATTTCACGGCGAGGTTAGGAGAATGATTGACAACCCCATATGAATGAAAGTCGCCTATACGTTAGGAAGAAGAAAAAAATGAGATGCAAACAGAGGATACACATTGAAAACACCAATGCTAGTTGAGGGACAAGTCGAATTTCGATATTCTGGTATACGAGTCAAAACAACAGGATAAAGCAAAGCTGAGCTAGAGAGGCAGCATAAGAAGATAACTGAAAAAATAGAGTCAAAACATAACACAAAGCTAAAAGCACGAGAAATTCAGAACCAACCTCCAATTCCTCTAAGTTTGAATAGCCTCAGATATCAAGCTTCTTTCTTACAGTTCCAAAATCCATAGGGTGTTCAACAATTTCATGATAACCTGGAAGCTGCACATTAGTCGTTTAAAATTTACTACAAAGAGATAAAAAAACAAGTAACGATTGAACTCGAAACACCTCCTCAGGATCCATAGGCTCGGCAAAGACCCTGTGAGTATCTTTCCTGTCTATTTACATTCACGAAACCATTATAAGCACAAAACAAAAGGCAGTGCAGGAACAGTACCGAAAAGTAGCAAATATCGAACAAGCCAAAAGGCTAAACAAAACAGTGTACTTTTGAAGTCTATGCAGAATGAAGAGCTGGAACCTTTTTTTTCTGGTAAAGGTGTTGGGGGTCCACCTTCCAGTGGTGACCCTAGCCACAAATAGAATGACAAAGATTACTAGGGAAACAAAAGCATTAACATGAATGATCCCGTAAGTTCCAGCCTCCAAATAACATCAGTCATTGTTACTAGCATCACACCAAATCTCCCGTTATGGCCTGTAGACCATCAAATCGAGTTTCTACCGGTAGATTGAGACGGGAAAGTTGATTCTAAGGTTCAGAATGGACTTCAAAAACTTGTTGCCTCAATAAAAACTCAATGGTGCCATTAAGCTACCCGTAATATTTTATCTCTGTTCAAACTTCAAAGAAATATAAGGTTGTGAAAGAACTAAACATTCTGAGTGTTAAACAACACTAGATAGAGATAAACACTTGATACAATAAGTAATATATATATATATATATATATATATATATATATATATATATATATATATATATATATTTAAATGAAATGGAATATGTTTATTTATTTTGTTTGTCTATGAAGAGTGTTTGATCCTGAACTTCTTTTGACGCCTTTGGTTGTCTTCTTTTGATATTTGAACTTCTTTTGATGTAATGAAACTCGAGGACATTCATTTTATATATGAGTAATGATACAGATACAATGGTTGTGCCACAACGGGTGACACAACGTTGATCATAATGAGTCTAATTTGATCATGATGTAATCTATCATGATCAACGGTGCAAATCATCGTTGTGTCACTCGTTGTGGCACAACCGTTTATACTTCGTATAATTACTCATATATAATATGTCCTCGGGTTTCATTCCATCAAAAGAAGTTCAAACATAACATCAAAAGAAGACAACCAAAGACGTCAAAAGAAGTTCAGGATCAAACACTCTTCATAGACAAACAAAATAAGTAAACATATTCCATTTCATTTAACATAAAATGAAAACCAGATCCTATTAACCACTAAATATAGTCAATATCATTAAGAAAAGCAATAACGTTGGCCTTCATATCAGGATCAGTGACATCTTCAAAGAGCACTCTCCCGTTCCCGTTCCAGTTCCAATCCCTCTTCAAAACAGTCATTGCTTGCATTTCGGCTTTCCTTGTCACCTTCACATCACCAAATTCTCTCAAACTCATATAAGCATTATCAATCAGCTTCTGGATCTCTATCTTATCAGATTCACTCTGATCAACAATCTTACTGATCTCTGAAAACCGTTGACGTTCAACGACCAACGACCCCAGCAGCATCTCAGCCTGCAACAAATAAGGAGGATGTTCGGGTGCACTCAACTTCATCATCATTTCTTCAGTCAGCAATTCAGGGTCTGGATCGGCCTGAATCACCTCCTCAGACCTCTGATGAAACTGATGCAGCTTCAGAAACCTCCCTAGTATCAGCCTACTCTTGCGGCGGATTCTCTCCACATCACTTATTTTGGGGAAGTTATTGTGTGGTGAGGAAATTTGAGATGAAATGACGGGTGAAACAATCAGAACCACACCGTATGGAGACACACACAATAATTTCCCTTATCTTGACCCTCTTAAGGAGAAACACCTTTCTTAGGAAGAAATTCATCTGGAAAAGATGTAGATGTGAAAGAAGTATATTTGAGAATGAGATCTGAAAGGAAATCGGAAATGACGATTAGTTATATAGGTCGGATTTGCCGGGATATTTTCTTTTTGCGAAAACTTTTGGAGGGTAATTTAATTTCCTTGCGAAAATTTTGGAGGGAATTTCCTTCTCTTTTACGGTTTTGGAGAGGATTTCAATCAAGGTTCACGATCCGCGTCAATCAATTCAATGGGAACTTGATGAGTCGATCCACCTACACGCCTTGCTTTTACTGTTATATCGGGAGTTACTCCACGTATCCCCCTTTTTTCCGATCCAGTTCCTCCACCAACGCGAACCCCAGTTAGATTCAGGGATGCTACACTTTTTAGCCGTTGATTGATTGACGCGGATCGTGAACCTTGATTGAAATCCTCTCCAAAACCGTAAAAGAGAAGGAAATTCCCTCCAAAATTTTCGCAAGGAAATTAAATTACCCTCCAAAAGTTTTCGCAAAAAGAAAATATCCCTGCAAATCCGACCTATATAACTAATCGTCATTTCCGATTTCCTTTCAGATCGCATTCTCAAATATACTTCTTTCACATCTACATCTTTTCCAGATGAATTTCTTCCTAAGAAAGGTGTTTCTCCGTATGAGGGTCAAGATAAGGAAAATTATTGTGTGTGTCTCCATACGGTGTGGTTCTGATTGTTTCACCTGTCATTTCATCTCAAATTTCCTCACCACACAATAACTTCCCCAAAATAAGTGATGTGGAGAGAATCCGCCGCAAGAGTAGGCTGATACTAGGGAGGTTTCTCGAAGTCGCATCGCCTTCATCGAGGTCGAGGAGGTGATTCAGCCGATCCGCACTCGATTTGTCGATCAAGAAATGATGATGAAGTTGAGTGCACCCGAACATCCTCCTTATTTGTTGCAGGCTAAGATGCTGCTGGGGTCGTTGGTCGTTGAACGTCAACGGTTTTCGAGAGATCGAGAAGATTGTTGATCGAGTGAATCGATAAGATAGAGATCCGTGTCGATTGATAATGCTTATATGAGTTTGAGAGAATTTGGCGGTAGAGTGCTTGGGCCGAGACAATGGTTGTGCCACAACGGTGACACAACGTTGATCATAATGAGTCTAATTTGATCATGATGTAATCTTTCCTTGTCACCTTCACATCACCAAATTCTCTCAAACTCATATAAGCATTATCAATCACCTTCGGATCTCTATCTTATCGATTCACTCGATCAACAATCTTATCGATCTCAAAAAAACCGCGGCGTTCAACGACCAACGACCCAAAGCGAGCATCTCACCGCAACAAATAAGGAGGATGTTCGGGTGCACTCAACTTCATCATCATTTCTTCATCGACAATTCGAGTCCGATCGGCTGAATCACCTCCTCACTTCTCACGATGAAGGCGATGCGGCTTCAGAACCTCCTTAGTATCAGCCTACCCTTGCGGCGGATTCTCTCCACATCACTTATTTTGGGGAAGTTATTGTGTGGTGAAGAAATTTGATTTGAAATGACGGGTGAAACAATCAAAACCACACCGTTTAAATATATAATAAAATTGTGTGGTCTGTATGATGTGTGTGTCCGCACCGTATGGAGACAGACACCACACAATAATTTCCCTTATCTTGACCCTCTTACGGAGAAACACCTTTCTTAGGAAGAAATTCATCTGGAAAAGATGTAGATGTGAAAGAAGTATATTTGAGAATGAGATCTGAAAGGAAATCGGAAATGACGATTAGTTATATAGGTCGGATTTGCCGGATATTTTCTTTTAAGAAAACTTTTGGAGGGTAATTTAATTTCCTTGCGAAAATTTTGGAGGAATTTCCTTCTCTTTTACGGTTTTGGAGAGGATTTCAATCAAGGTTCACGATCCGCGTCAATCAATCAACGGTTAGTTTTTAGGGATTTTTACCATTAAGATATCATTCCAAACGTGTTTATGGTTTATCCCTCCTTTTTTTTTAGCAGACAATTGTTTATCCTTTTGAGAAAATAAAATAATAATAAATATTGAAACAAAAAAAGAATAGGGATAAAATAATAATAAATATTGAAATAAACAATAAATAAATTAGTCAACTCTCCATGCCCGATCCGAACCGAACTTCTTATTAGTCGGATCAATGTTCAGATGCCGAGGGTTTTTAGCAAAAAAATAAAATAAAAAATTAAGTAGCCTTTAAAAAATTCAGGACGCCTCATCAATGTTTAAAAATAGGTATGTACTGAGTACCATTTAAAGACAACGATAGATTTAATATGGTGCTTTTAAAAACTCTTCAAAAATTCATTGTTTATTTTTTACCTTGAGCTATTAGGGATGAAATTGTCCGGTTTGATCGGTTATTTCAGTTTATTAAATCAAATCATTTTATACCTATCAAAATTTCAAACTAAACTAAAACGATTTTTATGCTAAAACAAATGTTCGGTCTCCGGTTTGTTTGTCTTGATTTATGTTTTCACAATTTTTATATTAAAAAAATAATTTTAACCAAGTAGTTTGACTCAAGTGATGAGTGACTTGAAAATACATAAGAATGTCACCGGTTCGATTCTCTTCTGTTTTCACAATTTTCATAGTAATATGCATCAAAAAGATTATATATATTATATTAATAAAAAGAAATTATCCACGGATTATACATATTAATGACAACAATTATGTACGGCAATCTATATATAACATTTTTTTGAGAAATCCATATATATACCCATTTATAATACTTGGTTGGGAAACTCCAACCAAGGTGTGTCCACGTGTTTTTTTTTTTTTTTTGTTGTTCATCGTAGTAAAGAAAGAAAGAAAAGTTTTTTTTTTTTTTTTTTTTTTTGTGAGGGTTTGAGTTAAATTGTTACGCTTTTAGAGATGACTCAATTGTATTTTTAATCTACACATTAGCTTTAATTTATTCTTAATCTTATTATGTGTGTTGTCTTAGATGTATCCGATTCCAATTTAATTACATTTGGAAAATGTCAAAGAAGCACTCCACGTGTTTTTTTTTTTTTTTTGTGCATTATTGTGTACCAAGAAAAAAAAGTTTTTTTTCTTTAATTTTATTTTTATTTTTATGTATCCCCATTTCATATCCAACGAATACAGTGTGCTCGCCGTTGTCTGCGCTTTCCCATCTAGTAATAACATAACAAGTGAAAAATATTAAATTATTATTATTATTATGGATAAACACAATAAATTAATACAGTTATCCACAATAAATTATTATTATTATTATTATGGATAAACACAATAAATTGTTATTATTCAATAATTATTGTTTTACATAAATTAATACAGTTATCCACAGATTATGCATAGTAATGACAACAATTATGTACATCAAGTGAGAAATTAATTAAATAATACTCAGTAATTATTATTGTTGATAGACACAATAATTATTGTTCAATTTATTTTTGAAAAAACACCGATAAGCAGAGCATTTACCAAGCGAGAAATCAATTAAATAATCATTGTTTCAAATTAGAAGTATTCGATGCGAGCAATGATTTATATCAAGTGAGAAATCAATTAAATAAAGAATCCAAAGCATCTGCGGAATATTATTGTTCATTTTTTTTATCTTTAATTGTTGTTGAACAAGCATCTACGGAAATTAAAACATGATAGAAATAATTTCTACTACATTCTAAGTATCTACGGATTTCTTTTTTTTTTACGAAAAACGTAATATACTCACACTTACTTGCCTCTAAAAAAGCTCAAACCAAGGATCACTGATCATCTACCAACTTTGACCACTTGACTAAAGCCTCAGAGGCATACACGAAACATATTAATCATAACAAACTTTCTCTTTAAAAGATGACATCATACAAACACAAATTTTAATTTTCTACACATAATAAGAATCAAACCAGTTTGGATGGATCATCAAAAAGAGACTTTCCTACAACACATAGTTGTGGATATCATACAATTATGACTTCTACAGCACATAATTACATACATCATACAAGCACACTTTTTACACATAATTGCAGACAAATAGTTTGGATCGATCATCCAAAATTTACTTTCTGTTGCACATAATTATAATAAAATAATTAATTAAGTTTTTATTAAAAAAAGGTAATAATGAGAGGTTTTTTACAAATAAAACTTCCCATTATTCTGGAAAGTTGGCAGAAGGTTGAAAACTTTCTATAAAGGGCAATGGTAAGACACAAGACAATATCGCGATGTGTGGTGTGTGGTCGTAAAAATTAATAACTCTATAGGTTACTAAGACCCCAAGTACAAAGGGACTTCACTTGAACACACATACTATCAGGACTAGCCCATGGCTGCTAATGTAGTATCACTAGAAGGTTGAAACCTAATGCTTCGTGGTGAGTAGCACCATACGTAGTGCCCTTGAATACTTGGTGTAACAAATATAAGCTAAGCTATAAACAAAGTGAGATTCTCATGACATGTTGATGTACATGAAGTGAACCCTAGAGTTTGACTCAAGAACATGAAGATAATCTTTAATAACAATATGTTCGCTTTCCTTTCATTTTACAACATGGTTGTTCAATAGCACCTATCTCTTGCTAAATACTCAATGTACTTATCCCTTTTCATGTTTTGTATGTTTTCCCTTCCCGAGAAGTGTACATGATGAACATGTGTTTGATGATAATGACGTCTAATATGCTATGCTATGCTTGCTATGGAGTTATCATGCTTTCTTTGTTATGTTGAACTATGAAGCTTGTATCCTTATTTTGAGACATGTTGTCATTTTATTTGACCTTTGTTAAAACTTGTTGTAAGTCATCTTTCTTCTTTTTAGTTTGTTGAAATTGAATTCATAAACAGAAATTTACAGAAAACTCGAAAGAAAGAATGAAGAAGATGAAGAACATTTCAAACTTTGAATGAGGCCGGAAAATTTTTATTCATTGCTTTCATGAGAATTGTTACAATTGTGTACTGTCAAACCGTAATTGAGCTTATATATTAGCTCTTCATCTAGTCCCTAATCAACCTTTTAGACGGCTATAACAACCTAAACTACTCCTAACAGAACTAACTGCTTGCCCCATGTAGGTGTTCGACGAAAGCTTGAATGAACTCTGTTTTCTATTTTTGCAAAACAGCTACTGATTCACCTTATAACTTCAACACCCCCTTCAAGTTGTAGTTAGGGGTAAGTACAACTTGCAAAACAGCTAATGGTTCACCTTATAACTTAGGAGCAAAGATATTTTGGGTAGGATATTTTGGCCATAATCTGTTAAAGGTAGCTTTTTCCACTGCTTTAGTTAGAATATCAGCTAGGTTATCTTATGTTCTTACTCGCATAGGGACCAAGGTCTTTTCTTGATATTTTTCTTTGACAAAGTGGCAATCAATCTCAATATGTTTGGTTCTTTCATGGAAAACTGGATTATCCACAATATAAGTTGCACTTTTGTTGTCACAGAAAAGAGGCACTGGTTGTGTATGCTTTGAACTTGAAATTCGAGAGAGAGATAGATCAACCATGAATCTCACAAGATGTGAGAGCCATTGCCCTATATTCGCCTCCTCAGATCGCTCCCACTAACGGTGGTCTGTTTCTTGCTTTTCCATGAAATCAAATAATTACCATGTTGAAATTGAATTCATAAACAGAAATTTGCAGAAAACTCGAAAGAAAGAACGAAAAAGATGAAGAACATTTCAAACTATGAATGAGGCGGGAAATTTATTATTCATTGCTTTCATGAGAATTGTTACAATTGTGTACTGTCAAACCGTAATTGAGCTTATATATTAGCTCTTCTAGTCCCTAACCAACCGTTTAGACGGTTATAACAACCTAAACTACTCTACCAATGAACTAATCGCTTGCCCCATAGGTGTTCGAATGAAAAGTTTGAATGAACTCTGTTTTCTATTTTTGCAAAACAGCTACTGATTCACCTTATGACTTCAACATAGTTGGATGACATTGAATCTTTTAGATCATTGTATGGTTTAACCCGAGTCTTTTTAATTTCTGTCTTGCTTTATTTGATACGACGACGTAGAGGGTAACGTATAATGTTAGATGCATTTAACGTTATACGTTCCGAACGTTTTTTTCCGAATAAAAATTCAATATCCGAGTACGAGACATTACAATACCCACATTATATGATATGTTACTCCACTATTGTGACTGTGATTGTAAATAGTTATAGTATTATTCCTTTAATTTGTTAAAAAAAACCCTAAGAAATAAAAGCCACGGACAGTTAAACTTTTTATGTCAAACACGTACTTTACCGTAGGGCAGTTTCGGAAATATGGCATCGATAAAACATCTACCGTTCATACTAGTACCAGTAGTTTTTTGTCATGCCCCGAGGTTTAAAATTAGAAAGACGACTAGAGATGATGTCGGTGCCCGTTAGACATGAGTTGTTAGCCGTTAGTAATGTCATATGTGATGTCATTGCTTTATGTCTATTTTCTATTATTTGAGTATTTTATCTTATTGCTGAAGTAGTGAAGGGCTATATTAATGAGTTGTAAACATGGATATGTCATTATGATGATAATTAATGAAATATCTCCCTAATTTCTCTTCTATTCTCTTCTCCTGCTCTCTCTTCTACTTCTTCCCCAATTTCCCCTTTCAATCTCCTTCTCTTTCTGCATAATTTCTAGAATTTGTAGCTCAGATCATAACAAGTGGTAGCAGAGCTAACGATTCTCGGCTTCTTCTTCTTCCTCGCTTCTAATCTTCATTTCTCGGTTTTTTTTTTTCACATCTCTATTTTCTGCCAATTAAAGAAAAGAAAAAAAAAACAAACAAAAATGAAAGAACAGAATCGATTTAAGCTAGAAATTAGTGAAGAAACCCGATATGAGGATGAGGAAATTTCAAAATCCCAGGCCGAGATCAATGAGGAATTGTATGGTTTTATGGCTGAGTTTAAAGAAGAAGTTGCCCAGTTCAGAGCTCAGCACAATGAAGAAATGGCCGATATCCGTTCTAAATTGAACAGAATAATGGATTTGCTGCAAGATATGAAGAAAAGTGAGGGATTAGAACCTCTAGATCTGATTGGGGCTCCATTGGATCAAGTGACTTCTAACCCAGATGGACCAACGCTCAAGTATTCAGCATCAGCTATAGTTTTGGGAAACCCGGTTGATGAAATGTTGGGGATTAATAAGGCACTCGATTTAGATGAAGATTGTGTCGATGAATCTGCCTATGATGCAGAACTGGGATTGGATACCACAGTAGCAGGGAACCCAGTTGACGACAAAATGTTGAAGGACACTAAATTGATCGACTCAGAAGAATTTAAGGGCAATGATTCTGCAATTAAAATCGTTGAAGCTGGCAATCATTTCACTAAATTGTTGCTGCCAAAATCAGTTGGGACGGATGAAGGGATTGGGCAAAATGAAGGAAATCATGGCAATGAAATTGATGGAGAGTTTGCTCAGGTAATCAAAACCTCTTTTTCAGATGCTCTGCTTACTCATATATATTTCCAGAACAACCAAACATGGATTATAACGAAGTATGGACTTATTTCGTCTAATTTACATTCAAGTAGAGAGAACTTGACGTATCTAGCCTTTGTAGAGTTTAAGAATGCCAGTTTCTCTACTGATGTTGATGTACGGTTTTATTTCGATCCGGGTGGAATATATGTAACATGTTTTAGTAGAGGAGCTCTCCACCCATTGATTAGCAAAGCTCCGGGGATTTGTGTTAATGGCATGAAAAAAATTGTTCCGCCACTTAGGCATGCCCTTTCTGTTATGGCTTCAGGGGATAAAAATTGTCTTGTTGGGTCCAATTATTCTTATTTATTCAGTAATGGTGTTCACACTATATTGGTTGTGAGAGTTGATAGTGGTACACATGAAGATGACTTTACTAAAGTTGATTCAAAAGCCATGTTTGAGGGAGTTAATTTTAAGTTGACAATGGAGTGTATCCTTGCATATTTAGCCCACTCTGAGTTAGTTTTATCGTATCCTATTGAGGTCTTGTTTATTAAAGACAAAGTGATTTGCATTCTTACCGCGTATATTACGGGATCCTTGAAGAATGAGTACTTTGATATGTTCAGCAGAGCTTCCAAGGAAATGGTGCCATTGCTTAGAATGTTGTTTTCTACACATTGGGTGAAGTTTGCTCAGCTGACAAGTTGGAGTTCGGAGTCCTCAAAACTGATGGCATGGAGTAGTGTTCTTAGCTTCATCCATAATTCTATTAAAATTAGATTGAAGCAGATAGGTTACTATGTAAATGATTGCTTGGTGAGTAATTGGCACAACCTGTTACATTCCACGGAGTCTTTCTGTGATGCTAAAAGTTTAATGCATGATACTGTAGCAATTCCCTACTCAATGCATTTATGGGGTTTGGTGCTTAGATCATTTTATGTTGTTCTTGATGGTCATGGAGTCTCAAACGCATATGAGAAGAACAATGTTGCCTCTATGTATCCTGATGATGACATTTTACAAAAAGGTTCTATCTCTGATGAGGTACCTTTTAAGGGGAAGAAGTGTCCTCATTTGAGAACTGCCTTACAGGTTGATCAAGCCTTGGAAAATCAATTTAATGTCGATGCATTCTGTGAGGCAACAACTCTTATGATGGGTGTAAAATAAGAAAGAATGAGAAAAGTATTCTTATTATTTAGAATAGAAAGCTCATTACAAACTAGGGGCCATCTTACTTCTATTTATAGAAGAGATGCCCAACGGCTATAAAGGCAAAAGGTAAAAAAGCGTGAAACACTGCTCCAACGGTTAGTTGGGCAAAGTTTCTTCCGCTAAAAGACAAGGAAAAATAGGGATAATTAGCCACTAATTTATAAGATTATTAGGGCTAATTCAAGGTTAAAAATACACTTGAATGATAACAAATTAAAGCTTATTCTCTTGATGACTTAGGAAGGAGTCGAGTGAGCTAGAACCCTCTTGAGGTGACCTGGCCGATGTACCTGTTCGAGGGTGTTCTAACACTCCCCCTCAAGCTGGTGAATGGATATCAATCATTCCCGACTTGCTAAGGAGATAATCAAAGGATTTCTTAGGCGCACCCTTAGTAAGGACATCAAAGAACTTGATTTTGAGAGTTGATAAACTTGAGCTTGATAAGGCCACAGTCCAACTTTTCTTTGATAAAGTGTCTCATCAACCTCAACGTGCTTTGTTCTCACATGTTGAACAGGGTTGTGGGAAATGTCAATGGCGATTGATTATCACAATGTAGAATCATAGGTGCCATTCTCTCGAATTCTTAGATCATCCAGAATGATTTTTAGCCATAGAAGTTCACAGACACCCACTGCCAAGGCTCTAAATTCAGCTTCAGCACTTGATCTGGACACAACCCCTTGTTTTTTACTCCTCCATACTACAGGATTTCCAAAAATAAACACACAATGACCAGAGGTAGACTTTCTTCATCATCAATGCACGCAAAGATAGTCGAATCGAGTGTAGGCCTCTAGCAGCTTACGATCATCCTTTTTGAATAAGACCCCTTTTCCAGGACAGCTTTTCAGGTAGTACACAATTCTTTCAGCAGCATTTTGATGGCACCTCTTAGGTCTGTGCATATATCTGCTCACAATGTTCACAGCAAAGGCAATATCAGGTCTTGTGTGAGACAGATATATGAGTCTGCCTACTAGTCTTTGATAGGCATTCTTGTCCACATCTTCATCTTGAGGTGCTAGGTTGATCCCATGAGTGAACTCAATGGGAGTCTTCATAGGTTTGCACCCCATTTTGCCACAGTCTTTTAGAAGATCTATAATATACTTCTGCTGGGAAATAAAGATTCCTTGCTGATAGTACATAACCTCAATGCCAAGGAAGTACTTTAATTTTCCAAGTTCTTTGATGTCAAATTCATTACTCAGAAATTGTTTTAGAGTAGTATTGCCTTCTATATCATCACCAGTGATGATTATATCATCAACATAAACTAAGAGAACAGATCTCTTTCCATGTAAATTGAATTTCATAAATAAGGTATGATCTCCTTGGCTTTGTTTATAGCCAATACTTATCATAGCTTTTGTGAATCTCCCAAACCAAGGCCCTAGGGGACTGTTTAAGACCATACAGAGCTTTCTTTAATCTGCATATTTTTCCTTTTTCCACTTGGAAACCAGGAGGTATATCCATAAAAATGGTTTCCTCAAGGTCCCCTTGTAGAAAGGCATTTTTTACATCATATTGATGTAATTTCCAGTCAAGGTTAGCAGCCAAGGATAGAAGTATTTTGACAGTGTTCATCTTTGCCACAGGGGCAAAGGTGTCAAAATAGTCAATTCCATGGGTTTGGGTATACCCCTTGGCAACTAACCTCGCCTTATATCTTTCAATGGTGCCATCAGACTTGTACTTGATGGTAAAGACCCATCTACAACCAACAGTTTTAGCCCCTTTAGGAAGCTCAACAAGCTCCCATGTTTTATTTTTCTCAAGAGCATTCATTTCTTCCTTCATAGCCTGTACCCAATTTTCATCTCCTACGGCATCTGAGAACCTTTTGGGCACAGAACTATTCAGAAGATTCTTCATGAACTTTTTTTGTTTGCTAGAAATCCTGTCATAAGACAGGAAATTCTTCATAGGGTGCAGGGTGCAAGCCCTAGTAGGTTTCCTCAAGGCAATGGGAAGATCATTAATGGATGAACCACTACTGTTTTCCTGTTCAGCTATAGGAAAAGTAGGGTCATCTTCATCAAAATCTTGAGGAATATCAGTAGCATCAGAAGTAGGTTCCTCATTTGTACATGGAACTTCTTGTTCATTTATGTCAATAGTGGTGTCCTTAATTGGAACCGCACTTTGAACCCTCATCCAGTTCTTCCTGGTATAGATTATGGGAGTCTTTTCTTTGCCCTTATTCATAAGAGGGGCATCAGATTGTTGCTCAGTAAGAGGAACATCAAGTTCATGTTCAGAGATAGGACCTTCATGATTTGCATCATTATTAGGACCCTGCTGAGGGACCCTGCTAAGGGACCCTGCTGAATCTGAAAGATCAGTATCAATATCAAGAAGAAACATTTCCCTTTCATAATCAGATTTAAAGTTCTCCCCCTGAATTATAGCTTTCCCTGAGAAGTAGGGGTGCATTTCATAGAAGGTAACATCCTTGGATATAAAAATCCTCTTTGTGGGAGGATGGTAACATTTGTAACCTTTCTGTGTGTTGGAGTACCCAATAAACACACACTTAACAGATATGGGATCAAGTTTTCCCCTGTTAGGTTGGTGTATGTGAACAAAGGCCTCACATCCAAACACTTTAGGGTGGACTCCCTCTGATTTGACAAAATCTGGAAATAGTTCAGTAAGAGTATCAAAAGGACTCCTTCTTTCATGTATTTTTGTAGGCATCCTGTTTATGAGATGAGCAGCAGTTAGGACTGCTTCTCCCCAATAATGTTTTGGAACATTCATTTGGAAGAGAAGAGCCCTTGCTGTATCCATAAGGTGCCTATTTTTCCTTTCAGCCACCCCATTTTGTTGGGGTGTGTACACACAAGAGGATTCATGTATAATCCCTTTTTCTTCCAAAAAAGAACTCAGGAATTTGTTGAAATAATCCCTGGCATTATCAGTTCTGATTTTCTTGATTTTGACCTCAAACTGAGTCATAATCATATTGTAGAACACAGGAAAGATCTGAACAAGATCAGATTTTTGTTTCATAAGGTATAGCCAAGTAGTCCTGGTACAGTCATCAATAAAGGTGACAAACCAGTGAGCACCATTGATATTAGGGTTAGTAGAAGGACCCCAGATATCACTATGTATAAGATTAAAAGGGTTAGCAGAAAGATTCGATGAAATAGGATAAGACACCTTTTTATGTTTAGCAAATTCACATTCATTACATTTGAAACCTTCAGAATTTAAACCTTTACATAAATTAGGAAACAAATGCATAAGAATCTGAAAAGAGGGGTGACCAAGTCTCCTATGATACAACATAATCTTATCATAACTCGTCTTAGACAAAAAAGAAGAACTCTGACAACTAAGCTTGTCATTGTCTTCAGTCTTCAAAACATAGAGACCTTCTTTAGCCCTAGCAAGTCCAATCTTCCTCATGGTTTCTAGAACCTGTATCACACAGAAGTTAGTAGAGAAAAGTGCATAACATTTAGAGTCTCTAGTTAACTTTCTGATAGATAGGAGACTAGCAGAGAGATTAGGAACATGCAAGACATTTTTCAAGGTTAAGTCATTGTTTATTGTAACATTTCCAATGCCTGCCACACTCATTGAGGAACCATTAGCAACTGTAATGTTCCTCTTAGTAGTACAAGGCAAATAGACAGAAAAACATGCAATATCAGGGGTCATATGGTCAGTTGCCCCAGAATCAACAATCCAATCTCTGGTAACAGTCTGATTTAAGAGGTTCAAAGAAGCCATACCTGAAAAAACCATTGAAGATGATGGATTTTCCAAGGTATCTAAGAACTTCCTCAACTTCTCTATTTCAGATTGACCAAGAGTAGGATTCTGATTCATGAGGTTTTGATCCATACCCTGTCCATTACTTTCAGATTTGCCAGAATTTGCAGTGTGAGCCAAGGGTTCTTTGTTTTTCCCTGGTCTCCCATGCAATTTCCAACAGAATTCTTTGGTATGTCTGCTCTTTTTGCAGTGAGAGCAAAACAGACTGTCCCTATCTGGTTTCATATTTTCCTTTTGAGAAGGAAATTTCTTTTCTGGATATCCCTTTGACTCAGTGGTCTTGGGGTACCCTTGATTCTTCTGACCAGCTATCAAAGCTGAGCCATCAATAGAGGGGGTGTCAATCATGACACCCCTCCTACTTTCCTCTGCTCTAACAATAGCAATTGTTTCATTCAAATTAGGGAGGTCATCTTTTCCAAGAATTTGGACCCTTACAGGGTCAAAGTCCTGGTTTAAGCCAGTGAGAAAGGAAAAAATCCTATCTTTTTCCATCATCCTTCTCAAGGTGGCAGCATCATCTTTATCTTTCATTTGAATGCACTGATAATGATCAAGTTCTTGCCACATACCTTGCAGAAGATTGGAATACTCAGTGATGGATTTGCTACCTTGTTTGGTGTTTTGAATCTCTCTTATATCTCATAGATTTGAGCAAAGATCATTCACCTTGAGTATGACCGCTTGGTCGTGTCCCAGATTTCCTTAGTTGCTTTCAAGAAACATGTAGGGTCACTTGATTTCTGAGTCATAGAATTCCGAGCCATGACATCACCATTGAGTCCTTTTCATCCCAAATATCAAACCAGGATCATCCTCTATTTGGACTGGGCCACTAAAAGATGGCTCAATTTGCCTCTACCTTTCAAGAAGGTTCTGACAAACTGTGACCATTTCAGATAGTTTTTCCCATTCAGCTAGTAAGCAGCATGAATGTTTTGAAGCTCACCAGAATTTATAGGATTTTCAGTAATAGAAGAATCAGTGGCTGCACTAGTTGCAGTGGAACCAGCCATTAATCAGAAAGAAATTTGAATTTTTGAAGAAGAAATTCCCAGAAAAAAATCTAAAGCTCCGATACCATGTAAAATAAGAAAGAATGAGAAAAGTATTCTTATTATTTAGAATAGAAAGCTCATTACAAACTAGGGGCCATCTTACTTCTATTTATAGAAGAGATGCCCAACGGCTATAAAGGCAAAAGGTAAAGCGAGGAAACACTGCTCCAACGGTTAGTTGGATGTTGTTTCTTCCGCTAAAAGACAAGGGAAAAGCAGGATAATTAGCCACTAATTTATAAGATTATTAGGGCTAATTCAAGGTAAAAAAATACACTGAATGATAACAAATTAAAGCTTATTCTACTGATGACTTAGGAAGGAGTCAGTAGACTAGAACCCTGCTGAGGTGACCCTGCTGATGTACCCTGCTGAGGTGTGATGTACCCTGCTGAGGTGTTCTAACAATGGGGAAGTATCATCTAGCTGCTCAATTTGATATTTCAATTCAACTGAAGGATTCAATGCACGTGGGCAGAGGGTATTCAATATATAAGGAGGCAGTGGCGGCATCAAGCAAGGAAAAGGCGGAGGTTGATACCATGACATTTATGAAGCTTGCATTAGACCAAGCTAAAGTTGCCTTGGATAGCCTTGAAATGCTGGTGGGTTGTGTTATTGTGGAGGATGGGAAAGTGATTTCTTCGGGGAGAAATCGAACAACTGAGACACGAAAGGCAACAAGACATGTTGGAATGGAAGCAATTGATGTTCTTCTAGATCAGTGGCAAATAGACGGACTTTTGCCTGGAGAAGCTGCTGGCAAGTTTTCAAATTGTAGATTGTATGTCAAATGCGAACCATGTATAATGTGTGCATCAGCTCTATCAATGATTGGTGTAAATGAAGTTTATTATGAGTGGCCAAATGATAAATTTGGAGGCTATGGATCAATACTGTGGTTGCATTCCGATAAACGTGAGGATCCTAGTCTTCCCGAAAAGCACTCCCAAAAGGGCTTCAAGTGCAAGGTGAGTTTGAATGAAACAGGCTTTCTTCATGTGGTAAGTTTTTGTACGAAGCAGAGTATACATTGGCATATGTTGCTTCATACATTGGTTTTAAGGTACAACATTCCACCTAGCTTTAAATTAATTAAATTTGGACTACCTCCTCATGATAATATTGTTCAATTGAAAGAAGTTTGTTGGAAATTGGCTGTGACACTCGTCAAAGAATTTATGTTCAGAGGTTTTGTTGTTGTTTTCCCGGTAGACGTTGTATCCATGCTTGATATTCGTAAAAGTGAAACATTTGGGCATATTGTGAGGAACCTTAAGTTTCAAGATGGAGCTTACAAGATTGCAGATGAGCTTAAAACCTTACTTACAAATGGGATTAGTACTTATATTGAGGTGATGGATCAAGGACAACACATGTCTGGAGTTAACAATTTTACTGAATGCCTACCAATGGGTTGTTGGTTATATGTGTGTGATGTTTTTCTAGACACCATTTCAATGATCCTTGTGTATGCACTTGTTCCTTTTGTTCATGGGCTAGTGATTGAAGGCTTTTCAACAGGTGCTACTACTTCGAAGAATTTTGTATGGGATCCCGGCATTTGTCATTTCACCACCTTGAGGACAAGGCGGTTGTTGAGGGGAAGGATTTGTCATGTCCCGAGGTTTAAAATTAGAAAGACGACTAGAGATGATGTCGGTGCCCGTTAGACATGAGTTGTTAGCCGTTAGTAATGTCATATGTGATGTCATTGCTTTATGTCTATTTTCTATTATTTGAGTATTTTATCTTATTGCTGAAGTAGTGAAGGGCTATATTAATGAGTTGTAAACATGGATATGTCATTATGATGATGATTAATGAAATATCTCCCTAATTTCTCTTCTATTCTCTTCTCCTGCTCTCTCTTCTACTTCTTCCCCAATTTCCCCTTTCAATCTCCTTCTCTTTCTGCATAATTTCTAGAATTTGTAGCTCAGATCATGACATTTTTTCAACGGTGAGATTATAGTCAGACAATGATCGCCAACTTTTTGAGGAGCACTGATCCGCCAAGTTGAAACAAACCCTAAAATTTTGAAATTCCTAAGTTTTTTGGGCACCAAATTGAATTTTGAAATTTCAAAGTTTTTTGGGTACCAAATCAAAGTTTTTTGGGCGCAAAATTGAATTTTGAAATTTGAAAGTTATTTGTGCGCCAAGTTTTGGGTCTAGCAGTCTATAAATACAGAACTAGTTAGCTGTAAGTCCCCAGTTTTCATAGTCTTCATTCTCAAATTCCCAAATGGCTCCCAAAGCTGAAAAAGCCGGGAAATATTTGTGTGGAGAGAGATTTTGAGGTGAAGTGATTGGTGAAACGATCAAAACCACACAGTTTAATGACAGAATGAAACTGTGTGGTGTATGTCTCCACACGTGTCTCCACACCGTGTGGAGACACCACACAAGAACCTCCCGAAAAAGCCCCTCTTTCTACTGAAGAAACGTTAAGTTTGCTGACGGATCACTTGATGTTGCAAAGAGAAGTCACTGAGCTGTTTCAAAACAGCAAGACTCTGCAGGCTGACATTAAAGAGAGGATTGCTACTGCGCGTGAGCTTTTAGCAAGGAGAAAAAAAATCCAGATATCTTTCTTGAAAGAATTGGAAGAGTTGCACATCCTGAAACTGGCTTATGAGTGGAAGGGCAAGGCAGTCTTGGGCAAAACCTTTTAACTACGAATGGAGGTATTTGAATGCTGTGTTAATTAATTTATTCTCGAATGGAGGTATTTGAATGCTGTGTTAATTAATTTATTCTCCTTAACTTTGGAAACCAGACATGTTATTCCCCCCTATTTTACCTGCACTTGAGTATTTTGCCATTGAATCTTGTCTTTCTTAATCAAATATTTTATATACCTTAATTCTCATTGCTCAAAAAAAAAAAAACTCATTCTTAAGGGTTATGATTAAGATCTATATATAATATTTACGAGAGCAAAGTAATCGATTACCCATTTTATCATTCATGGGTCAGAGGTTCATTTGATATAAATCAAAATGCTGCTGGTAAAACCCTCATATTTCATTTGAAATTGCAAAAATACCCAAGTCCATAAGCATATTTGGAGAAGAAGAGTGGTTGGTGGGAGATCAATTGACGCTCAACAGGTTTCCTGTGAAAGGAATTGTCCTGCTCCTTATTCATGAAGTAATTTGAAATGCGTATGCTTATTATATGATATGTTTTTGCTTATTTTTTTGGTGATGTTCTGCTTTCTATGCAATTTTACGGACAATTTTTTTGGTGATGTTATGCTTTCTATGCAATTTTTTTTTTTTTGTATCTCTACCAGAATTTGATTCTACGGACACTTTCCCCTGTTTATTGTTATTAGTCTGCTTGAGGGATACATTCATATGACACGGAAGGAAGCTCAAGTTTCAGGCAAGTATATGCACTTGGCCGAATGTATTACATAGAGAGAAACTTTGCAGGTATTGCCACTGATTTAAATCTTTGTCGACACCCTTAAGCTCACTATCAGTTTGTTTGTGTGTCATTCAGATGCACGATAAGACGATCTTTTAAGATTGCTTTTCCCATCCCATATGCATTCATGTTGTGATTATAACGTATTTTGATCAAACACTTGGAAGTCATCTATTGTTTTTAATTATCTTCGCCATTTCACACTTATTTGGATCTGTGTGGTTGTTTGTTGCATTTATTTGATTCCAGGGTGGGTTTGCTAAGACAACCTCGATCACCTTCATGACCACCTCTTAGCTACTGCTTAGTTTTGTTATTTAAACAGAATAGGTAGTCAATTGTGGAAGATCTAGTGTTGTTAGGGTACTGTTATGGGACACTGAATGGTGGCCATTCTGGTTTTTTGGCTATAGATTTGTAATTTGCTTCTGTTTTACTCGTGCACGAGATCCTAGCTGATGTTAATTCAAATAGTCTGATAAGTAGATTTTCAATTGATTCATACATTTTGAATTTGATTGCATATTCACTACTTTTTGTTGTATGTTTTTTTTTTTTTTTTTTTTGTTGTTGCATTACTTTCAATATTTTCATGTTATACAGGATTCACTACACAGTTTTTTTGGTTGCGTTACTGGTTTATCATGTACAAGTTGTGTGTAAAATGAATACACTAGCAAAGGAATATAGTTGTATTGTGCTGTTAAATGATTAGGTAAATAATGTTTCTTAACCAAATGTTAACATTCTTAATGTATGTTTTTGTACTTGTGTAAATATTGGAACTTGGAACTTTTAACTGCATCCGATTTTTAGTTTATTGTTCCAGTGATGGATTTTGTAAGGCTGTCCTGACAATAATGTTTACATACTATGTCTTTTTTTTCTACCATTCCTTTTAGCGTGGCGGCAGGGTTTACGGGACGGATTGGACTGCTGGGAGGGGGTCATTTGAAGGCTCACAGTAGTAAATGTTAATCAAAAGTCTCTTCGATCTCTTATTCTGCAAATTGTAAATGTTAAATTAACCGACTGCTTTTTTTATCTTGTCGATGGATGTACAAACTGATGTTTCATTTACGTACTCTTTGTTCATTTTCAGGTTACTTATGTTTACTTGCTATTTTTTATTTTTATTTTTAATACACCTATGTATTCGTTTATTCTTTATTCATTTTGAAGGAAGTGAAGTGGATGATTACTTACTCGCACATCGCCACATCGTAAGAGTATATCATAGACAAGGAAGGGAATGATGGTGATAATAAGTTTCTTTAAACTCACTGTTGTTGTTGTTGTTGTTGTTGATTGAGTTTACAATTGTTCTTCAATTGCAGAAACAAGTGAATCTACCTATAAGAGGTAACTTCTGGTGTATTTTTTGATAGTAGTTGCTAAACAATCCTGAATTAGGCATCAAAAAAACATTATTTTTCCTATTTTTTAATCACGCAAGCTGCGTAGAATCGGGTATGGAAAATCCAATTTATTGAGTATACTAATTTTATGCTGAAAGTGTGATTTCTATGATACCCCCATACCGTCGTCCCTCTTTCGAATAAAAGTGTAAGAACAACAAAGTGGAAGTCTGGTTGAAATGATCATACGTCATGAGTTACTGCTACATTCACGTGTTGTGTAATTTTTGGTGTTCCTAAGCAATTTTTCTCAGGCTAGGCTGCTGCTTTATGGGATTTGTTTTCCTCATACAAACCATCCCACTTCCACTTTTGATACACGTGGGCAGCTTCACCCTTTCTTCATATATTAGAAATAATCCATCGACGTGGAGGAAACTTGGCTGCCTTCCTATATTAGTTTGAGAATCGTTAAACTGAATTTTTCTCAGGCTGCTTTATGATTTTAGTTGAACTATTGAGCGAGCGTGCTTATAGTGGTCGTTGTTGTTCATTTGCTTGTTCTTGGATGTGTTACCTGCAGGAGCCTATCAATTAATCTTTTTATGGTTTTTGTTGAATTACTCAATCTTTTCCTGTAGCAGCCTTTGATAGTAAGGGCCACACCAAGCAAAGCTATTCCTTTGTTATAGTGTCTTTGTCTGATGCCCTTCCTGGTCTGTGGACTTTCTCTCTCAATGGCTTCATCACATTCACAGGTAATTATAGTCACATTCCACCTTAATTATGTAGTTGCTCTCTGAATCTGGCTCCCTGTGTGTTTTGGTTGCTACACCTATGCTTTGTATGGTATCTGATTCTGACATATGGTATTCATCCTTGCCGCCCCATTATTTATTGTATGGATCCCATTTCTTGTTCATAATCGCACTTCCTATTGTCACCCGGCCCCTTATACAAACTTTTTTGCATTGTTTGTTCAGTGTACATCTTCGACATACTGTAGTTGGCTTCGTGCCGTTTGTTGTCGCATTTGCCTTACTCCTACGTACTGATGGAGGGAAAAGGTAGGCATGTCCTGGAAGGCTCGTCCTGCCTGCAGTGGGGTTTCACTGTCATGCCTTGTATAAAAGTCGTGAATATTGCTCAGACATGCAAATAAAGTCTCGAGCTCTGTACTGTCTACTTCACACCAACCTTCCACTGCACAAATCGTTGCTGGTCGACCATACGAATTACCAAGGTTGACCTAGACAGACACAAATCCTCCTTCATCAATTCCTACTCAGTTAGAGGAGAAGGAATGAGTGTCAGGAAACAGTAACCGCCGCCGTGTCTTTAGAAACCATAATGTCAGCTAAAGAATAGAGAATCTGTTTTTGCTCCTTATAAAAATACCCAAATATATGCTTCAGGCTATCCCTTGAGAGTCCCCGGCCTTTTGTCCTAACCGCAACTCCCCCCCCCTCCCCCCCCCTAGGAAAGAAAGATGGGTAATTAAGCTAAGACTAGGTTGTGTCGACCCGCATGCTTCTGTTGTTAATCTAGAACACAGTCTGACAGCACGCGAATACACAAGGCTAGCAATTTCAACATATTGGAAACGAAAACTGCGTGGCATCAGTGTTAACTCTTCCTTGCAAGACACTTCTTTACTTCTTTCACCCATGATTCCATGTTGGGAGTTTCCACTACAACAGATTCCACACCAAAACCTACCTTCAGGATTTGATAGCAACTTAGGAAAATTCACTACTACATTTCTTGACTTTGTTGACATGGAAAATATTTCTCTCTTTTCAGCTTCTGTTATTACACCATCCCATTATCCTCCTAATTCAGACCTGCTAGCAAATGCACTCAAAAAACATTGTACATGAATCATGCACAGGTTTGAATGAAAAAAAAAAAGAAAAAGAAAAAAGTTTCTGTCAAGAGAAAAACATTGCATAACCAAACATAAGCCCTTGAATAATTAAGAAAATTGAACGATCCCTTCTAGACACGATTCCTGAGAAGCCAGATATTTAACTGCACGTGCTGTTCTGCCAAAAAAACTTTTGCACGAATCTGATGTACGTTTTCTGCTGCTCTGTGGGGAACTGTGTCTTTGGCAAGTACTAAGTTACCACCGGTTCTTAAATGTAGGAGATAAGAAGCTGCGTTAGGACATACAATAACCATCTCGCATTTACCTCTTTTGGCGTATCTTGTGACAACAATTTAAGTAGGAGAAATAAAGGCGTTTTTCCTTTAGGGGCCCGGGGCATGTTTACCATTGGGATGAATTCCCTTACTAGAGCTGAAGATTCATTCATTAAGCAATGTTCAATTTTATTTCCATCACACACAATATTGACCGTCTACAGAGTTGTTGCCCAAGGTTATTTGAAATGACATTAGATAAGCATTGACGGTTCTTGACAATAATCCATATGCTAGATTTTTCAGAACCACACCAAATCTTGAAGACCATGAAATAGTGTCATAGTGTGATCCAAATGTTGACCAATGAGTGAGTATACATCAAACCAACTGTGCCTCAAGTTGCAGCTTTAAGGTTAAACACGGGTAATAACCAAGTAAGTAAGCAAGGCAGCCTAGGAGTATTCAGGTGTTAGTTAACTCACGGAGGCCATTCACGTCCTATACAATATTACTTTTCCTTTGGTTGTTACGATCCACTTCAATACCTACTCCTTTTCCCTTTTGCTGAGCTCGGTTGGCATCAACGAATTCCTGAAAACGGAGCACAAAATCGAACCAATAGGAAAACCATGGTGCGTGGCAGAATATTTTTACTCAAACAAATTCGATAAGCATGCCCAGGATTTGAATTGCACATATTCCGAATTCCCAGACCATTTAATTTGTCACAGTTCAGCCAAAGGAGAGGGGAAAGGTATTATCTGCTCTTAATGCTATATCTAAAGTGCATTGTCCAAAATCGTTTGATGATCTAAAAACAGTGAACGATAAAAAGTCCACCCCACTTATCAAGAGGCAGCATTGCAGCGTGGTTTACTGCAGAATGATACCAATCAACAACTTTGTTTAACCGAGGTTTGTGTGTACCATTTGCAGGGGCAGGAATTCTCGTATAAATTTATTAGAGAAAGTGTTTGAAAAATAACGTTCATGATCGAATTAAGAATGAAACGGGTCAACAATCGGGTCTTTCTTGCTCCAGGATTATACAGATAGTAGTTGTTGTGATAATGGACTGAACTTAGAGAATAAGCTGCCTACGTATCCAAATATATATTTGGAATCAAGTCCAACCGTAGTTCAGGCGGTTATCCATGATACTGGGGTTAGTGGGAGGTTATATAAGCCCCCACGTCTCACGTTTAGTCACAACTGCTCTTTATTCCAGATGAATATGCCTCTGATCAGCCTGCTTTCTGCAGTCGTGGGCTGCTTCTGATCAACTCGTTTCCTCCGTCGTGGATCTCCCCGACTGATCAAATTTACTTCTTCGGTCATAGTGGTTCCCGGATCGTATACGCTCCGTCTGTTCGCCGCCGCTTTATGTCTGCTTGACACATGGACTGACCCGGGTCACCCCCAATCAAAGCCCCCCAGATCTTAGTCGATCAGGTCAGGCCTTTAAAATGGATTAAGATCTGAAGTTCAAAGTCGTTCCACGTGTACCGTCCAGATGGCCCCTCAACCCTTGTCTCGGTTAACTCAAACGTCACCATAATTGCACACGCTTTGTCTTTTCGATCGATGCGTAGTCCAAGCGTCCCATCTCTTGGTTAAAGGCTATTAAATCTATTAGATTCTGCAAGCGCCCATCATTATTTAAAGCTACAGACGTCCAATTTGGCAGATTTGCTCCTTCAATCAACAAGTAAGTCTTCTTCGTCTTTCTGTGATAATAATTTTCTCTTTTTTACTCCTTATGAATCCAAATCAACCCGAAATATCCAATCCCGGTGAAAATCCTCTTTTCTCTATTCTTCCTCCTCATCTGATTGCTTCTATCGTTCCTACCCTTGTCGAGTCACCCCCGACCGAGTATAACATTTCCGGCCTATCCGCGCCGATACGTGCGTTGCCTCACCTACGAGACCAAGAAAATGATGGCTTGCCACGCAATTGACTCAAAATTAAAGGATTCGGATATCACCGACATCTGTGATAGGTTTGGAATAAATAAGAACACTTATGCCCCTATCCGACCTGTACCTGGAAAAAGTGCGGCTACTCCTCCTGCTGGGTATTGTATCATTATAAGAGCAGTTTGAATGCGGTCTTAGGTTTCTCTTCCTCCCGCCTTCCTGGAGATCTTTTACTTATTATGATTTGGGACTTGGTCGATAGTCCCAAATAGCATAAGAGGCTATTATAGTTTCTGATTTGGTGTAGTGTGTTTTGTCACCCCTTCTCTTTAGTACTATTTAGGAGCTTTTATCAATGCAAGCAAAGTCAAGAAGAGTCCTGGTGATGCTGCTTTTTTGTAGAGAACCGATGATCTGAGTAGCGTCCGTTTAATTAAGAAAACAGATCAATCTTTTTCCGACTGGAAGAAGCACTTCTTCTACATTAGGCACAATACTGCTAGGGATCTAGGTAAATGGAACACTTCGACCAAGAATAGTGATGCGTTGGAAATCAAAGCGGACAGGAAGTTGTTAAATGATATCAGGGCGTCCCCCATATACTTGGGTTTGAGACATTATAATTCCAATTTAATCGATGCTGCCCGTCTGGTGACTGCCGGTCCAGAGCCTTACGTTGAGTTACCAGAGGAGAGATATAATTTGAGTAGGATCTCTTATTTTGAACATTTATGTTTTTCCTCTATGGCATATTTTTAATTTTTTTGTTGGCATTTGCAGTGGCAAGTTTCACCGATATCATCCAGATTGCTGATGAGACTTCACCTCTCCGAGGTCAGGGTGCATCCGACCCTGTTATCAACCCAAATGTGCCAGACCAGACTGTCGAGCCTGTCGACAGTCATCCAATTGAGCCCTCGAACGAGATTGATCAAGATGATGGTGAATCTGAGGAGACCAATGACTATCGGATGGTTCCTCGCACTGCTTTGACAGAGAGTACGAATGAGACCAGACGTGCCTCAAAGCGTATCAGATCCCAGGATCGAGCTGATAGGGACGCTGAGACTTCGGAACGACATCAGGGAGAGAGATATGATTGGAGAGAGTGGTCCAATCAAGATCTGTCAACATTTGTAAGTGTTTCATTTCATAGATAATAACCTGTTTCTTTTGAAGTATATGTGCTAATTTTGCACCCTGCCTTCTCTGTTAGGGGGCTAAACTGGGTAAGGAAATCCTGTCCAGACTGAGAAGTTCTGGTAAAGTTGAGGAAGACTTGGCCAACTCTTTGTCAGAATGGAAAGCTAAGTATGAGGATTTGTTGAATACTTCTGCCGCTGAGAAACTGGCTTTATCCGACGAGCTGAAAACCAAGAATGACGAGTTCCAGACCCAACTAGCTACTGCTACTCAAGTCAAAGCCAACCTGGAAGAGATGGTAGCTACCCTTGAGAAAGAGAGAGACACCTTGAAAAGTAAGCTGCCTGAGCACATTGCTGAAGCCCTTGCTAACTATAGGAGATCTGACGAGCTTGCTGATAGTATCAAGATGTTGTTTGCCCCAATTATTTGGTTTGGGTACTCCTCAGCCATTGAGGATATGAAAGCAGCTGGTCTCAATGTTGATGCTACCAAGCTTTCCCATGCGGGCTGGAACAGAAACGATGGATCTCAAATCTATGGGACCAGATTCAAGGAGTTTAGAGATGGAGTGGACTTGGTCTCTAAGTATGGCAAGAAGCCTCCACCTGCTCAAACCGGCTCATCATCTCAGTCTCAAGTTCCCCCAAGTTCCAAGTGAAAGCATTCATCCTGTCCTCTACTTTAATCTTGATTTCAAACATTATATTTTTGCTATTGTTGCCCTCCAACTTTGTTGTCTTTATATGGAAGTTTTTATATGAAAGTTTTTGTTTTGGCACCATCTGCATATTACTGCAATTTCTATAACTTGTTTGCACAATTCTTACAACTTGTGTTTGCCTCTGTGCCTTGTATTGTGTTCCTTCTTTATGCTCTGTTCCCCCCAGTATGACGTGTGATTTGCTGTGTAGCATATGTCATACTGTGGCTTCAGCGGGTTTAGTTATTCCCAGACTTAATGAATTTCCTCATTGTAAGAATCGTCGACCTGATCGGGGGTCTATGGATTAATGATCTGATTTGTCAGACTTAATCAATTTTTCTTTTCAAGAGTTATTGACCTGACCTGAGGTCGAGAAGTTTACGACCTGATCTGAGGTCTCAAAATGGTCTGATATATCAGACTTAATGAATTTTCTTTTTTAAAGAGTTATGACTTGACCTGAGGTCTAGAAGTTTACGACCTGACCTGAGGTCTTAAACCGTTCTGATTTATCAGACTTAATGAATTTTCTCTTTTTTAAGAGTTATGACCTGACCTGAGGTCTAAAAGTTTACGACCTGACCTGAGGTCTTAAAGCGGTCTGATTTATCAGTCTTAATGAATTTTCTCTTTTTTAAGAGTTATGACCTGACCTGAGGTCTAAAAGTTCACGACCTGACCTGAGGTCTGATCCCAGATGGTTTCCACAGATCCCCAAGTGGATCTCTCTCAACAGGTAATTACCTTCTTCTATAGTAACACAACGTAACCAAGGGGATATGAACGATCTTCTATACAGAATATCATTGAATAGAGCATACCTATCAGATAAGCGCTGGATTTTGCGAGCTTGCATCTTGTCCGCTGGTAACAAGACGTCTTTTAAATATGCAACAATGGAATCCATCCACGTTTCCCCCTGTGTAATTGGTTGCACCTCAGATGCCTCATAACTTCGTTGATGTAATTGCTCGATCAGGACCTTCTTATCTGACAGAAAATTCGATGCTAACTTGGACAGGGAATCTGCTATGGTATTCTGTGATCTGGAGACCTGCTCCACCTGCACTTCTTGAAACTGGTTTATTCTTGATTGGGTAAGAGATAAGTATTTCTTCATCGGTTCCTCATTTGCTTCGTACTCTCCCCTGATATGGTTTACTACCAGTTGAGAATCACTGTAGACTTTGAGTTGCTTAACTCCCAGTTTTAGAGCCAAGTTCAACCCGGTGATCAGTGCTTCGTACTCTGCTTCGTTATTGGTTGCGTGGAAGTTAAAGTGCAAAGCATAAGGGAACTCTTCACCCTTTGACTTATGAGGAGGAGACCTGCTCCTGACCCGCTCTTGCTAGATGCTCCATCAACGAACAACTTCCACTGACCTGCCTCTTTCGGATTCACTTGCTGATCGATAGAAATGGATTTCTCTTCGGCCAGAAAGTCTGCCAGGGCTTGTGCTTTCACAGCTGTTCTTGGCCTGAATTCCAGGTCGTACCCTGCCAACTCGACGACCCATTTGGCTAAGCGACCTGAAGTATCTGGCCTACTCAGTATTTGCTTTAATGGCTGATCGGTTAAGACGACCACTGGGTGACTCTGAAAATACGATCTCAATTTCCTGGACGCATGTACCAAATGCTAAAACTAATTTCTCCGCATCTGAGTACCTTACTTCAGGTCCATGTAAGGATTTGCTCGTGAAATAAACCGGCTTCTGGAGGGAATCCTGTTGCCTAACCAAGACAGCACTAATGGCCTCATCATAGACTGATAGATAGAGGTATAACATTTCTCCTTCTTGTGGAGATGTCAGAGTTGGTAATTCCAGCAAATATTTCTTCAATTCGTCGAAAGCTTCTTGACAATCTGCCCCCCAATGAAATGGTGTAGCTTTCCTTAAAATTTTAAAGAAAGCGATTACACGCCAGTCTTTGATCGTGAAAGAAATCTGCTTCAATGCCGCTTAATCGCGATCAATCTTTGAACCTCTCTAATATTCGTGGGTGGTGGCATCATCTTCAGTGCGTCCAACTTGTCTGGATTGGCCCTGATTCCATCCTTAGAAATCATGTAACCTAGAAATTTTCCAGACCTAACTCCAAAGGTGCATTTCTTGGGATTCAGCTTCATTTTGGCGTTTCGAAGTACTTCACAGACTTCTTTGACATTTTGTAAATATTGATCTAAAGACCTGCTTTTGATCAGTAAATCATCGACATAAACCTCCATAGACTTGCCTATCTGATCATGGAAAATTCGATTAACTGCCCTCTGGTAGGTGGCACCTGCATTCTTCAGCCCAAACGGCATGGTAACATAATAATATGTGCCAAATTATGTTATGAAAGCCGTTTTCTCTGCATCTTTTGGGTCCATGAATATTTGGTGATACCCTTTATATGCGTCCAAGAACCCAAAAATTTGATCAATGATTTTATATATGAGTAATGATACAGACACAATGGTTGTGCCACAACGGGTGACACAACGTTGATCATAATGAGTCTAATTTGATCATGATGTAATCTATCATGATCAATTATCATGATCAACGGTGCAGATTACCGTTGTGTCACTCATTGTGGCACAACCGTTGTACCCGTATCATTACTATATATAATATGTCATTGGGTTTCATTCCATCAAAAGAAGTTCAAACATAACATCAAAAGAAAACAACCAAAGACGTCAAAAGAAGTTCAGGATCAAACACTCTTCATAGACAAACAAAATAAGTAAACATATTCCATTTCATTTAACATAAAATGAAAACCAGATCCTATTAACCACTAAATATAGTCAATATCATTAAGAAAAGCAATAACGTTGGCCTTCATATCGAGGATCGCTGACATCTTCAAAGAGCACTCTCCGTTCCGTTCGGTTCAATCCTCTTCTTCAAAGCAGTCATTGCTTGCATTTCGGCTTTCCTTGTCACCTTCACATCACCAAATTCTCTCAAACTCATATAAGCATTATCAATCGACTTCGGATCTCTATCTTATCGATTCACTCGATCAACAATCTTCTTGATCTCTCAAAACCGTTGACGTTCAATGACCAACGACCAGCGACATCTCACCGCAACAAATAAGGAGGATGTTCGGTGCACTCAACTTCATCATCATTTCTTCAGATCGACAATTCGAGTGCGGATCGGCTGAATCACCTCCTGAACCTCTGATGAAGGCGATGCGACTTTCAGAAACCTCCTAGTATCGACTACTCTTGCGGCGGATTTTCTCCACATCACTTATTTTGGGGAAGTTATTGTGTGGTGAGGAAATTTGAGATGAAATGACGGGTGAAACAATCAGAACCACACCGTATGGAGACACACACAATAATTTCCCTTATCTTGACCCTCTTACGGAGAAACACCTTTCTTAGGAAGAAATTCATCTGGAAAAGATGTAGATGTGAAAGAAGTATATTTGAGAATGAGATCTGAAAGGAAATCGGAAATGACGATTAGTTATATAGGTCGGATTTGCCGGGATATTTTCTTTTTGCGAAAACTTTTGGAGGGTAATTTAATTTCCTTGCGAAAATTTTGGAGGGAATTTCCTTCTCTTTTACGGTTTTGGAGAGGATTTCAATCAAGGTTCACGATCCGCGTCAATCAATTCAATGGGAACTTGATGAGTCGATCCACCTACACGCCTTGCTTTTACTGTTATATCGGGAGTTACTCCACGTATCCCCCTTTTTTCCGATCCAGTTCCTCCACCAACGCGAACCCCAGTTAGATTCAGGGATGCTACACTTTTTAGCCGTTGATTGATTGACGCGGATCGTGAACCTTGATTGAAATCCTCTCCAAAACCGTAAAAGAGAAGGATATTCCCTCCAAAATTTTCGCAAGGAAATTAAATTACCCTCCAAAAGTTTTCGCAAAAAGAAAATATCCCTGCAAATCCGACCTATATAACTAATCGTCATTTCCGATTTCCTTTCAGATCGCATTCTCAAATATACTTCTTTCACATCTACATCTTTTCCAGATGAATTTCTTCCTAAGAAAGGCGTTTCTCCGTAAGAGGGTCAAGATAAGGAAAATTATTGTGTGTCTCCATACGGTGTGGTTCTGATTGTTTCACCCGTCATTTCATCTCAAATTTCCTCACCACACAATAACTTCCCCAAAATAAGTGATGTGGAGAGAATCCGCCGCAAGAGTAGGCTGATACTAGGGAGGTTTCTCAAGTCGCATCGACTTCATCGAGGTCCGGTCTGAGGAGGTGATTCAGCCGATCCGGACTCACTGAATTGCTTGGCAAGAAATGATGATGAAGTTGAGTGCACCCGAACATCCTCCTTATTTGTTGCAGGCTGAGATGCTGCTGGGGTCGTTGGTCGTTGAACGTCAACGGTTTTCGAGATCAAGAAGATTGTTGATCGAGTGAATCGATAAGATAGAGATCCGTGTGATTGATAATGCTTATATGAGTTTGAGAGAATTTGGTGATGTGAAGGTGACAAGGAAAGCCGAAATGCAAGCAATGACTGTTTTGAAGAGGGATTGGAACTGGAACGGGAACGGGAGAGTGCTCTTTGAAGATGTCACTGATCCTGATATGAAGGCCAACGTTATTGCTTTTCTTAATGATATTGACTATATTTAGTGGTTAATTAGGATCTGGTTTTCATTTTATGTTAAATGAAATGGAATATGTTTACTTATTTTGTTTGTCTATGAAGAGTGTTTGATCCTGAACTTCTTTTGACGTCTTTGGTTGTTTTCTTTTGATGTTATGTTTGAACTTATTTTGATGGAATGAAACCCAAGGACATATTATATATAGTAATGATACGGGTACAACGGTTGTGTCACAATGAGTGACACAACGGTAATCTGCACCGTTGATCATGATAATTGATCATGATAGATTACATCATGATCAAATTAGACTCATTATGATCAACGTTGTGTCATCCGTTGTGGCACAACCATTGTCTCGGCCCAAGCTTGCTACTACCGCTATGATGAAGCTCCTCCGCCACCTCGTCAGCCTCGGCCCCCAGCTCCCAAAGCCCATCATGCTCAGTCCTATCCGGCCCCTTCACCGCCCCATGAATGGATTCCCGACACCGGGGCGACCCACCATATGACCAACAATTTCCAGCACCTAAATCTGCAATCTGAGCCCCATGGTGGTCCCGATCGAATTAATATCGGTGATGGTACAGGTTTCCCCATATCTCACATTGGCTCTTCGCATTTTAATACTTTTACGCACTCGTATCTTTTATCGCATATTCTTGTCTCCCCGTCCCTCTGTACAAATTTACTTTCTGTTCCACAATTTGCTTCGTAATGCTGTTTATTTTGAATTTCATGACTCCTATTTTCTTGTGAAGGACTATTCGGGCCGCATCCATCATAGAGGTTTCCTCAAGGACGGCCTTTACCACTTTTCCAGCCTGTTCAACCGTCCCTATGCTCATGCTTTCTTGTCTAGTCGTGATTCCTCCTATCTATGGCACAACCTTCTTGGTCACTGTTCTCAGAAAACTTTAGCACACATTTTTCGTATTTTAAATCTTAGTGTGTCCAATAAATTACCAGCCACTGTTTGCGTTGCGTGTCAATTAGCTAAAAGTCATCGTCATCCGTTACCGGTGACGAATTTTATTTCTTCTGCACCTTTGGATTTGCTATATTATGATGTTTGGGACCGTGTGTGGAACCTTCTGTTCATGGATCTCGTTATTATATTAGTTTTATGGATGATTCCTCGAAATTTATTTGGTTGTATCCCCTTTCTAGTAAATCTGATGCTGAGTCTATTTTTTGAAATTTTCAATCTCTTGTTGAACGCCAATTTAACCGTAAAATTAAAGCTTTGCAAACCGATTGGGGTGGTGAATTCAACGCCTTTCCCAATATCTTACCTTCATAGGCATTGAGCACCGTGTATCAGTCCAAACACTCATGAACAAATAGGTTATGTTGAATGACGCCATCGTCACATTGTTGAAACTAGTCTCGCCCTCCTAGCTCAATCCAATCTTCCCTTGCCTTACTGGGAAGATGCCTTTCTAACTGCTACCTATGTAATTAATCGTCTCCTCACAAGTGTTTTTCTCCAAAAAAATCCCCTTAAGAGGTTCTCTATCACCACTCCCCAGATTGCTCCTTCTTCCGTGTCTTCGGTTGTGCTTGTTGGCTCTATCTTCGCCCATACAACCACCACAAAATGGATTTTCGTTCCAAAACATGCGTGTTCCTTGGCTACACTCCTTCTTATCACGGTTATAAGTGTCTTGATCTTCCATCTGGCAAAGTCTATATTGCTCGCCATGTCGTCTTTGATGAGCACACATTCCCTTACACCACTGCTTCCACTCGTCTCACCGCGGAAACTATTACTGTTCCCCTTCCTGCTCAACTTTCGGTGCCGTCTACATCCACTCCTCCTCGTCCTTCCCCATCACCTTCAACTGTGCATGATGCTCCTTCCCCTCACTTCCTTCACCATCGGCTAATTCTCTACTCTCCTCCTAACCGTGCTCCAACTCCTCCTCCAGCCCTTATCCATCCCCACCCGCTAATCCTCCTCACCAAATGGTTACTCGCTTCCAAACAAACTCTCTCAAACCCAAATCACTCCATCCGGACTACGTTCGCTGTCCCATCTCCAAAGCATTACTTACCTTCGCCACCTCTGCCGAACCCACTTCCTACACCGAAGCTGTTAAACATCAGGTTTGGCGAGAAGCCATGCGTGATAAGATCAATGCGTTGGTTCAAAATGATACTTGGGAGCTTGTCCCCTATTCTCCAGGAATGAATGTCATTGGAAATAAATGGGTTTATCGGGTAAAACAGCATGCTGATGGTCGCATTGAGCGCTACAAAGCCCGGCTCGTAGCTAAGGGCTTTCACCAGACTGAAGGAGTTGACTTCCATGACACATTTAGTCCTGTGGTTAAGCCCACTACCGTTCGACTTTTACTTTCTTTGGCTTTCACTAACAATTGGTCTCTTAAGCAGGTTGATATCCAGAATGCTTTTCTTCATGGTTTTTTTATCTAACAGGGTTTATATACAGCAGCCTCAGGGGTTTCAACATCCGGATTATCCCAATTATGTATGCTCCCTTAAAAGAGTCTCTATGGCCTTCGTCAGGCTCCTCGAGCTTGGTATTCTTGGCTCACTTCGGCACTCTCTGCTTATGGATTTGTGGCCTCTAAAGCCGATACCTCTCTCTATATTTACCGGCGTGGTTCTTCTTCGGTCTATGTCTTGATTTATGTTGATGATGTCATCATTACGGGCTCCTCCGCTACCCTGGTTGATCATGTTATTCGCTACTTGGGCTCCCAGTTCCCTGTCAAGGATCTTGGCACTTTATCATATTTTTTTGGCATTGAAGTCCTCCACACTTCTGATGGTCTTTACCTTACCCAGCACAAGTATATCCTCCAGTTTCTACAGCGCTCTTGCATGGATAAGGCTAAGTCTTGCACCTCCCCTATGGCTGCTAAATGTCGCCTGACGCGTGATGATGGACCTGCCTTTTCTGATATTTCTTTATACCGTACCATTATGGGTGGTCTCCAATATCTTCAGTTTACTCGGCCAGATATAGCATTTGCAGTTCACAAAGTCAGTAAATTTATGCATGATCCTACTGAGTGCCACTGGGCAGCTGTTAAACGCATCCTTCGCTATCTCAAACATACTATCTCTGATGGCTTATTCTTCACCAGCACCTCATCCTCCACTCTTCATGCCTACTCCGATGCTGACTGGGCCTCTGATTCGGACGACTGTCGCTCTGTTGGGGCATATTGTGTCTATTTCGGCTCCAATTTGGTTAGTTGGCATTGCAAACAACAAATTACGGTGGCCAAGAGCAGTACTGAAGCCGAGTATAAATCTTTGTAGAACACTGCTGCCGAGCTTCAATGGCTCACGCAACTTCTCCGTGAAATGCACATCTCCTTACCCTCTTCTCCTGTTTTCTGGTGTGACAATATCGGTGCCACTTATCTTGCTGCTAATCCGGTCTTCCATGCTCGCACCAAGCATATTGAGCTCGATTTTCATCATGTTCGCGAACTTGTTGGTTCCAAGCAGCTCCACGTCTCATTTGTCTCCTCCAAAGATCAACTCGTGGATGTGCTCACCAAACCGCTTGGTCAACCACGGTTCTCCACCCTCAAGACCAATCTCCACGTTCTACCTCTTACCGTGGGATTGCGGGGACGTATTGAGGAAATTATCCAAGATTAATTAGTTATCTATTATTTGAATTTATTTGAATTACTTTACATATTATTTTTGAGTTAATTTCCAACTTGTTCTCCAAGAATTTATGTAGTATAAAAACACTCCTTATACAAGATGATTAATCCAATGAAATCTTTTCGATTTTACCGTCAATAACCCGAATATTTCTCGGACTGCAATTTTGATTCCTGGAAGATCGTAATTGTCGATCTCGATAGATTGTCGCTGTAGTAGGTAGATAATTAACATCTTATACACTTTGACATGCCCCCTCAAGTGTGTGTCATCTCTCCGAACACTTGCATAATCAAAATCATAAAGACTTCAACACGCCACCTCAAGTGTGAGCTATCTCTCCCAACTCTTGTACATTATAAATGGGAGAAATAATGTTGACCCCGGGGTTCGATCTTATGACCTCTGGTTTTGATACCATGTTAAAATCAGTGGAAAATTTCCTTGGACTTTCATTGATCACAATAGTACAATTTAGGGTTTTCCCTTTATCTATAATGTCATAACTAACCCCGCAATAAAATAAATATTATAAATATACATATGGTAATATCCACAACTAACGTTCAAAATAAACAACATGTATACATTTTTTTTTAATCATTGATCATTGTGTAAAATCTATTGATTTGTATGAGTCCAACCATGATCAAATATATGAAGTTTATTATCTCAATAGTTAAGCTGAGACACTGTGACCAAGATGTCACGGGTTCGAGTCCCACTATGTGCATGTGTGGATTATATTCTTCTAATTGAGGTAATTTCATTTCGATGCAAAATATTGATGTACAATTTATTGTGATAATTTGTTGTAATACCATTATATTCAAAAGAAAAAATTATAAAAATTAGATGACAATGAAAGTAATAATTTTTTTTGAAACAAAGAAAGTAATAATTAGACGACTGAAAATAAACTCATGATTAACGTATAGTGCCAACAATTAATACACAAAGGGCATACATCAAGCTATTTTATATTTCTTTTTCTTTACATTAGTAAAACATTCTCACACGGTTTAATATCGAGAGTCTTTAAGGCACCACATTAAATTTATTTAAACACCCAAATTGAAGGACACCACACTTTCACATGCTATTCTACTTTAACCACCACACCGGTTTTTTACATTAATTCATTGCACCACAATTTAATTACAGAATTGTCATTTATACCTAAGAGACCACATTTGAAAATAAAATTTCACTCTCATCAATATACGTACAAACCAACCCAACAGCTTCATACTCGAACATTGACATCTAATAGCTCCATAGTCGGACCTTAATATCCGACAGTTTCACAGTTGGACTATTGACGGACCTTCCACACAAGAAGTTGCAGCCAAAACTTAGAGCCCAAGTATTAGGGTTTTCTATAATTAGTTGTTGTTACCACTTTACCCTTATGTGTATCTATATAAACAACTCTTGTACTATTATTGATCAAAGCAATGAAAAACAATACAGTTTACAGTTTCAATATGGTATCAGAGCCGTATTACTCGTCCCTCGTGGCTTCTCCCTTCCTCCTATAATCGATCCTCTCTTCTTCCTCAAGAAAAACCCTTACCTACTCTGTCCTCTCCTCTTCATCTAAGAAAAAAAAACTCAGCAAGATCCAGGTTCTTAAAAAAAAAACCCTCCCTCCCATCATCGATCTTCTCTTCTTCCTCACAAAAAAACCCTACTTGATCCTCTCTTCTTCTTCGACGGCAAACCTTGCAAGTTCTGCTCCTCCTTCATCTAATTCACTGTGTGGCCACGGATCCTATAATAATAGAGGTCAGGGGCGTTACAACAATTTTCGCGGTCGGTGTCGCAACAATTATTCATCAAGAACGAATTATCCTTCACAGCATCAGCCCCCTAGGTTTGCTCCACCCTCCGCTCAACCACCATAATCCGGTGCTTCCCCGACTTGCCAACTTTGTAACATGATCGGACATATGGTACATTATTGTTGGTATCGATTTGACTCCCACTTCACGCCTCCACCTCCTGCTCGTGGTTATTATAACAATCCTGGTCCCTCTCCCTCGAATGATTGGATTGCTGATACTGGGGCCTCTCATCACACAACCAACAATCATCGTAACTTGAATCTCTCTGCCGATGCCTATGATGGTACAGAAAAACGCCACATTGGAGATGGTACATATTTACCTATTACTCACTTTGGTTTTATTTCCCTTTCCACCCCCAATCAATCTTATATTCTAAATAATGTTCTTGTTGCTCCCTCCCTTTACACCAATTTATTATCTGTCGCTCAATTTGCTAAAGATAACAATGTCTATTTTGAATTTCATCAAAATTACTTTCTTGTGAAGGATTAATCGGGCCACATCTACCACTGGGATTCCTTAATGATGGCCTCTATCACTTTTCAAAGACTTTTCATAGCTTTCCCGCTCAAGCAGTTGTATCTAGTCGCACCTCCGTCACTCAATGGCACCTCCGTCTTGGTCACTGCTCCTATCCTGTCCTTCGTCATGCACTGCGTCAGAATAATATCACGGCTTCCTCTGCCGCCCCTATATCTGTTTGTGTTGCGTGTCAAATGGCCAAAAGCCATCGTTAGTCTTTACCTTTGTTGTCATTTACTTCTCCTCGTCCTTTAGATTTACTTTACTCTGATGTATGGGGTCCCTATGCCGAATATTCTATTTATGGCTCTAAGTATTATGTTAGTTTCTTGGATGATCATACAAAATTTTTATGGCTTTATCCTATACGTTTAAAATCTGATTTTGAGTATATATTTATTCAGTTTTGCACGTTTGTTGAGTGCCAATTTAATACTAAAGTCAAATATGTTCAAACCGATTGGGGAGGTGAATATTGTTAAGGGTGATTTTATACGTTTTATAAGGGTATATTTTATGTCAATTTCCCCCATATCTGGATGTTTTTCATAGAAATCAAGCTTTATATTGAAATATTGAGCAAATGAGTTTTAGAAGTATTAAAGTGCAAAATCGAGCTAATTATGTGATTTTATTGGATAAATATCTTTAGATGTAAGATGTTACATTTTGCATGTTTTTATCGTGATGTAGGTACGCTTGCATGAGGTGGGACGAGCTTGAATGGTGTTCATTTGAAGATCTAGATGCAAGTAGAAGAAGAAGGAAGAAGATTGGAGCTCGAGTTTGAAGTTGAAGTGAAGATGGTGAACGTTCGTTCATGTCCCGTCCAGGTTGGACGGGCGTCCTGAATAGTGAACTGGCGTCCAGGAGAAAAGAGTTGAACAGAGAGTTTGGACGTTGTCTGGACGAGCGTCTGCCCTAGCGTCCAAAGCATCTGGACGGGCGTCCAGTACCTTGGACGGGCGTCCACAGCCGACTTAGTATTCTATATATAGCCGCATCGCCCCAACCCTAATTACATCAGATTTTTACACACGAAAATACACCAGCAGCCGCACTTTCTGAGGCTTTCAAGGCCGATCACCCGAGCCTTGTGCTCGGGTGATCCGGGTTAGATTATGATGCTTTTATTCTCGTTTGTTGATTCATGGAGATCATCCATTGTACCAAACTATGTGAGTTTATCTTTTAAATTATTCAATCCTTGTTTTATTATTATGATCTTTGATTCGTTTTGTATCTTTCTATGATTTAAGATGCTATTGTGTGACTAGATCGAGAGATTGGTTGCTAATTGTTGTCTAACGTTGATGAGAGTCGTTGTTAGGCTAGATCACCATAGAAAGAACGGATCTTTAATCGTTAATTCGTGACAAATTAATTGGTTAATTATCTAGGTTGCTAGATTCTAAAATACGAGAGTTAACTTGAATCTACACCTTCGTTTTGTATGGAAATTGGTCTCAACATTCGAGAGAGGAGAGATCGACAATTGAATTCACTAAGAGATTAGGAATTCATAGCTTGAGAAACGGATTCACTAAGGAATTAGGAGTTCGTATCTCGTGTAAAGGTGAAACCACAATATTGAATTAAAATCATGAGATGAACTTGGATTGAAATCACTTGGTTTGTGTATTGTTTGATCCCATGCATCTTTGTTTTATGTTTATCTTATAGTTTATAGTTTAGATTTCGTTTTCGCTTTTATCCTTCCTGGCTTTGGACTAACAATCTTCTGTCCAGTTTACTTTATCGTTTTTAGTTTTGCTTTAGTAGTAACAATTTAAGGAATTAATAAGATTAGATTCAACATCCCAATTCCCTGTGGATCGACCCCTTACTTATCCCGCTTTACTAGCAATTACCCGATATTCGGTCGGTTAGGAGTTAGTTTTGCATATAGGTTAGGGTTTATAAATTGTTTTTGTTTAATGATGCAAAATCCTCCGAACAAATATCGTTGTCTCCCTTCATTCTTTGCATTCTTAAGTATTGTTCATCGTCTTTCATGTCCACACACCTCTGAGAAAATGGCTGCTATTGAGTGGTGTCACCGTCAGATTGTCGAAACCGGCCTTACCCTTCTCGCTCACTCCAATTTACCTTTGCCTTATTGGGAAGAAGACTTCCAAACAGCCACCTACGTCATTAATCGTCTCCTTAGTCATGTACTCAACTTCAAAACTCCATATGAAATTGTCTATCATTGTCCCCTGATTACACCTTCCTCCGTGTCTTTGGTCGTGCTTGTTGGCCACACTTACGTCCTTGTGATGCTCATAAAACCAACTTCGCTTCAAAACTTGTATCTTTCTCGGTTACAGTCCTCAACACCATGTTTATAAATGCCTTGACTTAGCCACTGGTCGTACATACCTTTTGAGGCATGTTGTCCTCGATAAGACCTCTTTTCCTTACACTCAGCCCTTATCCACCCCACCAACATCCGGCCCAACGAGTTTTCCTCTACCGGCCTCCTTAGCCTATTCACCTCCACATGCCTCTTTAACCAATCCTCCTCCCTCCCCGGATACTTTATCTACAGCTCCGTCCTATTCCGGGTCACCATCTCCTGGTTCTCCTACTTGATTAGCCGATGTATCCCTATCATCATCTTCCCCCGATTCTGCCTCTCCCGAGCCTCCTCCACACTCGATGCTCACCCGTTCCAAGACCAAAACCTCTCAGCCAAAGCAGTGGTCTGATGACTTCATCTGTTATCCGCTTCCCAAAGCCCTCATTGCCTCATCCGAACAACTTGAGCCCACTTCAGTCACTGAAGCCTTAAAACACTGTGAATGGAGGGATGCCATGAGAGATGAGTTTAATGCTTTGTTTCAAAATGATACATGGGATTTGGTCCTTTATTCTCCTCACATGAATTTTCTTGGAAATAATGGGTTTTTCGTATTAAACGGCATGCTAATGGTACTATTGAACGCTATAAAGCCCGCCTTGTTGCTAAGGGTTATAATCATGAAGAATGTGTTGATTTTTCAGAGATCTTTAGTCCGGTTGTAAAAACAGCCACTATTCACTTATTATTATCTCTTGTTGTTGCTCGTGATTGAACTGTTAGACAGGTTGTTGTTCAGAATGAATTCATACATGGTTTTCTTAGAGAGGATGTATATATGCAGCAGCCCCCGGGTTTTCATCACCTGGATTTCCTAGATTATGTTTGCAAGCTCAAATGCCGTCTCTATGGACTTCGTCAAGCTCCGCGAGCTTGGTTTTCACGGTTTACTGATGTCCTGTGCACTTTTGGGTCCCGTCCTTCCAAGGCGGATACTTTCTAATATATCTACACTCATGGTACTCAGTCTGTCTATGTTTACGACATTTTGATTACAAGTACCTCAGAGCAGCTTGTCACAGACACTATCCGGCACCTTTCTTCCCATTTTCCGGTTAAGGATCTAGGTCCACTGTACTTCGAACTTGGCATGGAAGCCTTGCGTACTCTTGATGGTCTTCTCCTATCTCAGCGGAAATATATTCTTTCCGTATTACAATGTGTGGGTTTGGATAAGGCCAAGCCATGTCTTACCCCTATGTCTTCTAATATTCGCCTCAGCTCTACTGATGGCTCTCCCTTCACTGATGCCTCTTTATACCACAACATTGTTGGGGGCCTCTAGTATCTCAGTTTAACACTCCCTAACATAGCGGTGCATAAGGTTTTCAAATTCATGCATGCTCCTCGTGATTATCATTGGTTTTTTGTCAAGCGTATTCTTTGATACTTGAAACACACTATTTCTGATGGCCTTTTACTTCATTCGGGACCGTTCACTATGCTTCATGCCTACTCTAACGCTGACTGTGCTTCCGATCCGGATGACCGCCGTTCTATTGGTGCATATTGTATTTTTCTTGGCCCCAATCTAGGTAGCTAGCGTTCCAAATAGCAAGTGACGGTGGTCAAGAGCAGCACTGAGGTTGAATATAAGGCCATTTCCCATGCGGCTGTCGAAGTTCAGTGGCTCACCTCTTTGGTTGCCGAGATATGTATCCTATTATCTCAGCCTCCAGTTCTCTGGTGTGACTGTTAGGAAATCTACGCGGGAACGCAGCGGAATTTAAAATTTTATTTCCTTTTAACCCGGATCGACTTCGTTTAAGCAATAAACAAATAAGCAGTAGACGGTGGTTACCTTGGTTGATCTAAAAGATCGACGCTTTGACCGTCTAAGGAGAGTAGTTCTGCATAGAGCCGCCCAAGTGTTCGGCCTCTACCGCTAGTCCACACGAACAGCCCGCCGGAATCCCATCATGGATTGCTATTGGAAAACTCCGGTTGCTAGACCGGCCTTTTTCCCCTCTCTTCAACTCTCCAAAAGATGCTCTCTATTTTACACAAGAACTATGAGCTCTTGCAATTGTGATGTACAAAAGAGCTTGACACCCACCTCCTATTTATAGTGGTTGGGGCGCCCCTAGTAGAGTAGAGGAGAAGAAAACATTTTCCCAATAAAATAAGGAAAATATAATTGATTGATTTATCTCATTTATTATAAAATCTCATATTAAATAAATCTAGGATATTGTCAATATCTTATATGGAATATTTCCAAGATATTGTCAATATCTAATATTGACTATCTTTATTCTATTACCATAAATCAATTTACACATGTGTATATATCACATATATATTACACAAATAAAACTATGTATATATATATATCTTAAAAAAACAAATGTGCACAAGCACATTCAAGTGCAAGTCACGCATGTGACTATATATATATTTATATATATATTAATATCTTATATTAATATATGGTAATATCATTAATTAAATTGCACAATCCAAGTGTATCTTATACACCAATAAGTTGCACCCCATATGCCAATAAATTGGCATCCGGAATATTCTTTAATTAATATAATATTATTAATATCTTGTATTTAATTTATTCATAATAAATAAATACCACCATATTAATTTACCACTATAACCTTTATAGTCTCGAGATAAACTTTCCTTATTTGGTTATCATCTATAACCACATTTTAATCCGGCTAGATGTTCATATGTGTGTGACCCGATAGGCTTCCGAATATGTTGGCCGTAGACACAAAGTGCAAATTATGAAAATGCCCTTCATGCCTAACGATCACGGGATAGCGTCTAGCAACACACCGTGACCCCCAATCATCGAAAGAGTCAAATGCAATGACTACTACCTTTCATGTGAAACAGTTACCGTGTAACTTACAATCCTATCGCTGTAATAATATCCATACGGTCGTTAGTCGAGTGTCAAAACATCAACGACCGTATCTTATAATCTGGATATCATGCTCTCTCGAAGTAACTCGTTTACTCCCACTTTGCAAAGATTCACGAGAGTAAGACATTCCTTATAAGAAGGCCATTTCGGATATTCGATCCCAATCATAGATACGCGATTCCCGCATTTCGACCAATCATGTATACTCCGCGATGCTTCAATATCATACCCAATCACTACCGCATGATCGCCCCATGGCTGAAACCTCAATAGTGTCAAAGCATGACAATCCACACCGTGATGCCATGAAGACTCGGTCTTAAGGATAATTACACAACCGTCACATAGTGTGACACTTATCCGTGTAAGTGGGTCGATCCCAAACGTCGCATTCTCTAATACACGTCCACGTCTGCCCAAAAGCGTTTACACTTCGATAGACGAGATCTATCTCTGCCCTTAAAGACAGAAGACATCTAATACGTGCTAGTCTGTTTATACTATCAATGCCCTGTTTAATAGTACTTCAGCCTAGAGACATTTAAGTATCAAACTTATTAAAGTGATTAGAGATCTCATCAACCATAATCGCCTATCATGGTTTCTCTACCACAGTTTAATACTAAGGACGTTATCATATAACAATTCACAATTGGTTCTTTAAAAGAACAAATATATGACAACAGAAAAGCCATTTAATATATGTATAAACATAAAGAAATAGTAGAAATGATCCGACCCGGTCGGATCCGGTCCAACCCGATTGGGTTTAGGACACTATTCCAACAGTGACAACATTGGTGCCACTTACCTTACTCCCAACCCCGTCTTCCATGCTAGCACCAAGCATATCGAGATTGACTTTCACCATGTATGGGAGCTCGTTGCAATGAACAAATTGTGGGTTTCTTTCATCTCTTCTATGGACTAGTTGGATGACATTCTTACAAAGCCTCTTAGTATTGTTCGGTTCACCATTATCAAGGACATTCTCTATATCCATTCCATTCCCATGGGATTGCGGGGCGTATTGACGGACCTTCCACACACGAAGCTGCAGCTGAAACTTAGAGCCCAATTATTAAGGTTTTCTATAATTAGTTTGATGTTTCCACTTTACCCCTATGTGAATCTATAATAATAACTCTTGTACTATTGATCAAAACAATGAAAAATAATACAGTTTACAGTTTCAATGTGGACCTTTTTGAATTGCTCTACAATACATCCTACAGTGTAACGGTCAGACCTTGACACCCAACAACTCCATAGTCGGACCTTAACATCCGACATCTCCATAGTTGGACTTTTTTTTTTTTTTTCAGATTTCTCTGTAATACATCCTATAGTGTAACAGTCGGATCTTAACATCCAACAGCTTCATAGTCGGACCTTAACATCCGACAACTCCATAGTTGGATCTTTTTCAGATTGCTCTGCAATACATCCCACAGTATAACAATCAGACCGTGACATCCAACAGCTCCATAGCCGTACGCTAACATCCGACAGCTTCATAGTTAGACATTGACTAGTTTATATAACAAAAAAAATTGGCAATAGCCAAAATGCTCCGGAAATAAATAATTGATCTTTTTCAGGTGTGGTGCCTTTAGTAGAATTATCATTTAAAAAAGGTGTGTGGTGTTTGAGGTAAGCATCAAATTTAAATAAAGCTATGGAGCCCACTTAGAAATTGCCGCACCCTTTAATATTTTATTGCAACTTAGAATTTGGAATATATGGTTTAGAATTAATATGATTACCACATGGTTGTGTCTCCGTGATGATTATATTTTGATTGTAAATTTTGCCTCCTTATACACACACACACACACACACACACACATATATATATATATATATATATATATATATATATATATATATATATATATATATATATAAGTCTCCCAAAAAAAGAATATGGTACAGATCAAACTCAATATGATCTTAGTGAATCCTTAATGTGGTCGGAATATAAGTCATAATACACTAAATACTAGTACTGTATAACATCATCTATTCCAACATATATTATATTTTCTTTTTGAGAAACCAACACAATATTTTATTCAATATCAACCATAGTAGGAAGAAGTACATTGGGGGGAGGGGTCGCACCCCAAGCCATATATTATATTGTTCATTTGGATTTCTCAAATGCTATTAAGACAAACAATTTTATCCATGTCAACAAAAAATCTCAATCAAAGACCTCAATCCAAATATTGGATATATCTCGTAGTCAGTGAAACCAGCCTTGAAGAATAGTTGGGCCCATTCTTCTGCAGTCCTTTCTTTACCTTTTTGTCCCATCATCATCTCTGTATCAAAGAAAAGTTTAGTTTCGGTAGCCTTAAAATTCTCGTTTTCTTGATCATCCAACACTATGTCAATGATCATCACCTTCCCTCCTTTTTTCTTGTTGGGAATCACTTCCTTACACTTCTTGAGAATATTCACACATTCGTCGTCACTCCAGTCATGTAGTATCGCCTGAAAGGCAGAAAACATTTGTGTTCGATATATCACAATTCAATAGCAAATCAAAAATCTCCTAAAATATTGGTTCTAATTACTAAAATTTATATAACTTTTCAGTATGTAAAGCACGTGAACAAAAGTAGAAAGTCAACCAACGTAATTTTATTCTTGTTGAAGCATTAAAACATACTGAGTTACGGATATGCTATTTTAACAATAAAATTGTTGCACTAAACGACACAATACGTTTTTACGACCTCATGTTCTTACACATCGATCATGTTGAGATCTATCTCAAACAACAATTCGTACAACATAATTAATGTGAAGCTCAAAAAACCATTATCAATATGTAAAAACGTGTTGTTTCATTTAATGTTGTAACTGTTTTGTTGTGGATATCGACATATTATAATGTATTTTGCATTGAAATGTAGGTTTGCAAGCACACAAAAAGAAAAAAAAAGAATCTCTCTCTCTCTATATATATACATATATACAAATAGATAGATATACACAGATAGATAGATAGATAGATAGATAAATAGACTCATAGAGAGAGAGAGAGGGGGGAGAGCGACAAATAGCGCAAATCACCAATCTTTTGTTCAAAGTTGAGACATGTCACTCAACCTTCAGTTCGGTAATTTTGCTACTTATGCTTATATCAATTTTTTTTTGTTGCAAAAATCACTCTTTCACCAATTTCCCGTTAATTTTAACAAAAATTAGACGTGTGAGTATAACATTCCTTCAAATAATCAAATCTGACGCATTTTTACTTAACACAGCATTTAGCTGTTTTTATTTATAATCTGCTCCGGAATTCTTTTAGCCTTTCGGGCTTGGTCCTTCAGTCAACAACAATAAAAAAAAACTTATTCTTGTTCCCCTTCCACGTCATAGACATTATGACATCTTTCAATCTTCTGCTTGGATTGCTTACATAAGGCCCTGTCAAGTTTTTCCTTCACAATTTTCCATCCACGCCTTCTTCTAGCTACGAAGCTACCACGTGACTTTTTAACTGCATTTACTCATATCCCCGTCCAAAAAAAAAAAAAAAGACCTTGATTTCTTTCGTTGTTGAACTGAAGGTGTATTGCTCGATACTTTTTTCTCGTGATTTCTCTTTGTAAGATAGTTTTTTAATTTTATTTTATTTTAATTTTAATTATTTTTTGGATTTGGAAATATATAAGAAGAGATTTGGGAATATGAATGTACGTGGAAAACACGTACAGTATAGGGTAAGAGAGATTTAAAAAGTCTTTTTTTGTTGGGAATGAGATTTAGAATTTACAATTTATATTAAAAATAAATGTTAAATGAGGGACGTCAAATTTGAAGGAGCGTTATGCTCACATGCGTTTTTTATGTGTAAATTAACGGGAAATTGAAGAAATGGTGATTTTTGCCAATAAATAAAACAAAAAATGGTACAACGTTGCCGAACCGTTAGATGAGTGATATGTCACAAACTTAACCGAAAGTGGGGGTGATTTGCGCTATTCACACGCACTCCCTCTATATAGATACTCATACTCCCTCTTTTTCAAAATAACTCATTCAGTAGACGGACAACAACGTGCATATAAAGGAAATGGGTTATTACTTTAATTTGAATACCAAGATGACTAAAAAAACCATATAGTGTATATAATTAATGAAATGTTGTTTTTATGTTCTAACTACTTAATAAATAAAGATATATATATATATATATATATATATATATATATATATATATATATATATATATAATAAAAAGAAAATAATAATAATTGTAATATTCCGAGTTTCGGAAAGAGAGGCGATGACGTGTCTTTTTTATAAAACGAAATATTGGTTTCGATTCCTTTTATTTGGAGTTTAAGTATTTATTAAAAAATATATATATGTCGAGAATATATATGGATAAAAATTAAAAGAGAGTTTCTGATTTCCTAGTAGAAAAAGGATTTTTATTGGGATTATCTATATAAGGGATCTATTACACACATTAATCCCATAACCTAAATCATTAGTCAAAAAAATAGAGCATACACGCCCCTTTTCTTCTTTGCGCCGAATTGGAGAAAAAAATAGGGTTGGAACAGTTTCTCCAATATCTAAGTCGATTCAAACCGTTTTCGATTTGAGAGAAGCAACGGAATCGTCATAAGGAGAGCGTCGTTCTGTGAGCGAGAAAGTTGGAGCTTTTCTTAAGGTATGAAACTCGAATTATCTGTTGTTTTATGAGTTTTGATGGATCAAAACTCATACCTTTTTCGTAGTTTATCGTTTTAGAAGCGTGTGATCGAATCTAATCAAAGTTTGGATTTATCACACATGTTTCTTGCGAGAGAAGAGACTGCTTTTTCTTCTTTGTTTTGCTTTGAGCTTTTGTCGTTGGTTTTTTGATAAACAAGTAAGAAGCTCTTCCTACAATCTAATTATGGTTGAGAGTAGTTAGATCAAGTTTTAAGGTGTTTTGGGTGCAAGAAAGATGTATCTTTTGATTGGTTATGATCCTAGATGTTACGATGTGGTTAGATATGTATTTAGGTGATTTTACGTGTTTAAGTTGTTTGCTATTTGTGTTAGAAACGGATTAGAAATCGTATTTGAAGATGTTAGGGTTTTGGCAGTTTCCCAGGCGGACGAGCGTTTGATTTTTCAGACGAGCGTCCTAGATCGGACGAGCGTCTGGAATAGCTGGACGGGCGTCTGAAGGCAGATTTTTGGATCAGGATGTAAAGATTTTAGGCGGACGGGCGTCCGAAAGTAGTGGACGGGCGTCCATTCCCAGACGAGCGTCCATAAGATTTTAGACGAGCGTTTGATTGGTTTTCCTCACTTTATTGACTTTAATCATTCCAGTTTAGTCTCAGGCTTGGTTATCATGTTGTTTATTGGTTTAAGCTCTTAATCGTTGTACGTTAAGATTAATTAATATGAGCAAGCTTCGATTGTACTTCTGATGCGTTCAGTTAAAACACCGAATGTACTCTTAAAGGGAGTTGAAGTTCGGATCCGTCGGAAGGGCATGAAAGGGCTTGTGCTTTGATGAACTAGGGTTCATCAATGTCTGTGTATTTGCTAGGACTTGTCCGTGTCTAGTGATCTAAGTACGCAGTAGGAGATGTGAGGAGTTTACTTGAAAAACACTAGGATAGCTAGTTAATCCATATTAATAAATACATACGTGTAGTAAAAGATAAAGCATCATCTATTCTCGGTTAGACACTATTTCATATCGGCGATGTGATACGTTCAAAAAGGTGGACAACAACTGCGCGCCTTAAACGGAAGAAGGGTAGTGGAAATCCATCGGACGTATACGCATACCGGGAGACCGGAGCTAATCGGTGCTAAACACCGTTAGTTAGCAAGTATATCTTGGTGATGAACGCCATGCGCAGTGTCCTTGAGTAATGACGCAACAAAGATAAGCTAAGTTAGAAGCGTATAGTCACGACGTGTCGATGGGCATGCAGTGAACCCTAGATTGAGTCGGTCTCACCAAGACAACTATTCAAGCAATAAACTTTAATTAAATTGTAGCTTCTACTTCTTACTTTGTACATTGTACTTACCTCAAATGCATGTTTATCTATGTGTTTGGGGGAGAGAAGACGAACAGGTATGTGAAGATTTTGTGGAAGACTTTGATGACGACGTTTGAAGACGCCGGAGTTGAAGACTGTGTTTATGATTTCTTTTTATGTTTCCTAGTTTTGGACTAGTTTGGATGTATTAGATTATTTTAGTACTTTTGGGTTTCGTCGGTTGCTTTCTAATGTAATGGGTATTACATTTATTCTATCTTTAGTTATTTCTATTCTTTAATGTTTGGGAAAATCACCCAGTCTTTTTAAAACCGTTTGCTTTTATTTGATACTGACGTAGTAGAGCGCTTACGTGTAATGTTATTCATTTAATGTTATGCGTGCCGAACGTTTCGGTTTCCGGATAAGGACTCGGTGTCCGGGGACGGGGCGTTACAATAATGTATTGAAAATATAACTGACTTACATAAATGAAACAAATAATTTTAACAATTGTATCAGTTATTTTAGAATAAAGAGAGTATATAATAGTACCTTCAAGAGAACAGCATCAACATGAGGAATATATTGGAACATATCTCCGGCAACAAAATCAATGTTTTCATATGGATCCAACCCATTAACTACATGGGGAAGATCAAGAACAGTGCACTTCAAGTTAGGGAATACTCCTGCAATGGCCTTAGCCATTGCTCCTGTTCCACCACCGACATCTACCATTGAATTAATCCCATCAAAGACATGCTTAAAATCTTCAATTAGCACCCGGCCGACCAACCGTGCATCACTAGCCATGGCTTCATTAAAAGAAATGTTGAAATTCGGGTTGCGAGCTGCCCAATCCCAAACATCTGCCCCATGAGTAGTAGCAAAAGGGGTTGGGTCATCATTTCGGAACCACTCACTTAGTTGGTGCCATGGACTTATCAGCAAAGGATCAAGCATGGACAATACAAATGGAGAAACAGTCATGGGTTCATCTTTTAAGAGGAGTTTGCAAGCAGGGGTGATCAGATAAGCTTCATCGTTTTCTGCTGTCTTTACAGTCGTAAAGAATCCCGAATGAACCAGAATGCGCATGAGTCTATAAACAAAAGGAGCTTTTGCTTTATTGACAGGAAGCTCATTGATTAACTCAGAAAGAGTCATGGGCTTGCCATGACGATGTATAACATCGGGTATGCCGAGCTCAATTGCAGATTTGAGGGACATGGAGTTTATGAGACTGGAATGTGTGGTTCCATATATGAGCTTCCGCTTCAAGAAGCTCTACACTTTCAGTGTTTTTAGCAGAATCCATAACTTTCTTTTGTTGAGGAAATATGGAAGTAATATTTGTTTGTCAAACTTATAGAAGTTCTTATTGTTGGCCAATCACTGTCTGTAAACAGACAGAAGGCGAGTCCATTGGGTATCATATCATAGATGTCAAACCCAATTTTTAGTATTCTTTCTCAAAAAAAAGATAACATTATTTAATTGACTATCGAATTTCATCTCCAATCATGGATTTCAAAATTTGTTTTTAATACCAATAAACAAATTCATAGTATTAGTTGTTTTTTTTTTTTTTTTTTTTTTTTTTTATTGAGTTTTGATTAATTTCTTGATGTTTTGATTATATTATTGAATATAAAATATTTATTATTGTGTTAGTTAATATTTTTTATGTAGTTATAATTTGGAAAAATAGTATACAATGGCCAACCCCTGAGAAACGTGATTTTATAATAATCCGACTCCTTATAAACGAGAATCTACACTTACTATATAATAAAGATGAGTAGTTTTAACCCAATTACCCGTAAAATACCCAATTACCTTTTATTGACCCGGCTCTCACCCGCTTCCAAACATGCCTGATGTTACAACAAACTCCATCCCGTCAAAATCGCATCGAATAAATTCCTTAACCTCCATTCCCAACAAATTTATGAAGTGTTTCAAACTAAAACAAATCCTATCCTTATATCTAAATCCTTTTAACCCAAATCGCATTGTATCTTAACCATCACTAATCTAATCAAATCCTTTTGAATTTCACACGCTATCCAATCCAAAAACCACACCTTCGTTATTCCAATCCTTTTAAATAAACGCTATTTCCATCATATTTTGCCAAATACTAAAGCACAGAACAATGACGGGGCGTGTGCCTGGTAGTGAAGGAATGAAGAAAATCGAAGATCTCATGAGTCGACAAGCATCATTTTCTTCAGTATATCTGCTTTTTTGCGTTGATGCGGATCCTTGCTCAGACAGGTTAAATGATTTGCTTAAAAAATATGGGTATTTGTTTACAAGGACTGATTTTGAGACTTAATTAGGCATTTAGGACACACAAAAAAGATAATTCGTTATAAGGATAAAATATCACTTCTTGGACTAAATTACCCCTATATTCTTATACAGAATCCGAAACAGATTTTTGAACCCTAAAGAGAACACTATCATCTCAGTTCAAGGAGACGAAAATGGAAGACGGCGACGCCTTCAACAACCATTGAATCGGATGTAGCCCGACTTTCTAATAAATTTGTCCACCCGACTCAAGTTTCCGTTGCCGTTTACGCCGGATCGGACCTCCATGTCTTCAATCTCTCGTAATCTTGCATCTTCTCATAAACTTCATTACATTTTGAACAAATAGTGCATATGTTAAGCATAATTATAGGATGACTGGATTTTGTAGCAGAGAAGGACGTCAGGAGACATTAGTGGAAGGGTCGGGTTTGAAAACAGTTCACAAAGATTCAATCAGAGCAATTCGTTATGCAGCAAATGGGAGGCTGTTTGCATCAGCTGAGGATGACAAGCTTGTCAAAATTGGGCTACTGATTCTTGGCGGTGTATATATACAGTGTAATTTCATGCTTATATGATTTGAAAACTGTTCATTCTATTATAAAAAAATGTTATTTGCTTTTTTTTTCTTTCTGGTGTGAGGGCTGTGGGGGTGGAATTGGGGGAGAAATAAGCTTCTGTTTTTATGTCAATTGAAGAAGAAGAATTGGATTTGGATTTTGTGGCCTGCAGGGGGGGTAAATTTGGCCATTAGAAACTTCTCAAAATCCAGCAGGTGAAGTTTTGATGATGAGCATGGAGTTCTTGCTGCATATTTGGGGAGAAAAAGCCATCGTATGCCAATTTAATCCAAGGAAGACTTGAGATTGGAAAGAATTGGAAAGCAGCTTGGTTTCATAAAGTTTTTGCTGCCCTTTATTTTGCAAGAAGCTACTTTATTTTTTGTATTATGCTTACATTGTAGCTTTGTTTTTGTGTCCAAGGTTGTTGGAAAATGCTAAAAAATTGATGTGCGGCAACTTTCAATGTATATTAAGGTTTTTTGCGGTTGACTTTTGTTTTTTTCAAACAAAATCTTGATTTTTCCCTATGTCCATATAGCATGAAAATTGTCCGTATGAGTTTATCTTGGGACACAATAAAAAATAGTTCTTGGATTTAATTTCGTTTCATGGAAATTTGATGAAAATGATATTGAAGTCTTGGAAGAAAATTGGTGCACTAACATGAATTTGATAGTGGGTTAGAGTATGATTTGGAATAAAATGTTGGTGCCATTGGGTGTCATTGCATAGGGTGTCACTTCAGAAAATGTTCTTGTCATTGGGTGTCACTTCATAAATTGTTGGTGTCATTGAGTATCACTGCATAAAGCGTCACTTCATAAAATGAGATATCAGAATAAAGAGGAAGAAAAATAAAAATTAGACTGAAAGAATTATGTTGATCGTAGTTTTACATCAAAAGATATAGCCATTTGAAGTCGATTTTGTGAAGAAAGAAATCGATTTTCTGAAATTAAATCGGAAAAATATCAAATGTCAAGACGGTGTTGCTTCATCGCGGTGTCGGATCATCAAATGTCACTGCATCGCGGTGTCACTTCATCGCATTGTCTCTTCATCGCAGTGTTTCTGCATCGTGGTGCACTTCATCGCGACGTCTCTGCATCGCGGTATCTCTGCATCGTCAAATGTCATAACATCACGATGTCTCTGCATCGCGGTGTCACTTCATCGTGATGTCTCTGCATCGCGATGTCTCTACAACTTCACATGTCACTGAATCATAATGGTCACTCCCGATGGTCACTGCATCGCGGTGGTCAATGCATTGGGGGTGCACTGCATCGCGATGGTCGTTGCATCGCGGTGGTCAATGCGGTGTCACTTCATCATGGTGTCTCTATATCACGGTGTCTGTTAAGGGTCAAATTGTAGTGTTTTTAAGGATATATTTCACCTCAATTTCCCCCATATACGTATGATTTTCATAGAATTCGAGGTTTATAGTGAAATATTGAGTGAATGGTGATTTAAAGAGTTAAATATGAAAACGTATCAATTTATACGATTATTTGATTGTTTTATATGGTTTTGGATATTGTTACGTTTTTGTGGTGTTTGGATGCAATGTAGATACATGTTTTTGACTTGGAAGAGGATAAAGATGGAGATAAAGCTTGGAATGAAGCATTCAAGCAGCCGAACTTCCGACGCAGTTCTCGATATGATAACAACCGATTTTACTCTGGACCTCAAGAGAAGAGTTGTAGTGTTTGAAGAGAGGATTCTACAGGATTTTGAATCACTTCATTCCGACTTACGAGGCCCGAGATATGAGCGTTACAAGTTTGGATAATGATGTTGTGGTATTGGAAAATCCCGAAAAGACACGTAATACGACGGGCTAGTCAAGAAAGGCGTTTTCTGAAGAAGAGTCCTTAATGAAAGTTGTAGAGTTTTCCGAGAGCTTAATTATGACATTCGGATCATAATTTTTGGAGGTCTACAACTCAAGATATGAATTTTAGAAGTTTAGACTGGCGTCCAGGGAGCTAATTCACATACAGAGTCTTCAGCTTGAGCATGAACCAGCGTTCACTCTCCGTCCATGGAGTATTGGACGGACGTCCAAGGTGGCGAACGAGCGTTCAGACCAGCCGACCTAAGCTTTCCTTTAGCCGCATGAAAATCCTAATTAAATAAGAATTATCATCAGCCGACATCAGCATACCATAATTTTTAGCCGCCTCTCTTTACCTATATATACATGCATGCAGCCAAACCCTAAGGGAATAACACAATAATTCACAAAATAATTCCTTCGGCATAGCAGCAGTTCAGCGGCTGTTTTGAGAGGCTCCAAGGCCGGTCACCCGAGCCTTGTGCTCGGGTGATCGGGGTTAGATTAGGTTTTACTTTTCTGTTTTTCTTTTCCTTTTTGTTCGACCATGATGATCTTTTGGAACTTTGAGACATGGCGCAGCCATGGGAGACTGCTTCTGCGCAGACTTTATTTTCTTTCTATGGATGTTTTGTAAGTCTTTTTAATTAAAGTTTGTTTCTTTCCTTTGATTATTTGTTAATGCAATTTATATCGAAAGATGTTGTTATTGATGTTTACCGTATGACGGAAGTCGGTGTAAACCTTAGATCACCATAGGAAAGAATAGACGTTTTGATCTATGTCAAGCGAAAGTTGATAGGTTGAATGTCTAGGTTGTTAGATCTAATAAATCTTGCACCTTGGTTTATTTTATGATGCGTTAATCTCCGTAAATCGAAAGATAGAGATTGATAGGCGAATTCATCTACGAAAGTAGGAATTCATACGTTTGATAGGTGAAACCACAACTTGAATTAAATCACTATAAGATAATCTAGGGAAGAAATTAAGGGTTGCGGGATGGTGGATTATGGTTCGTTCCATGTTTGATCGCTTCAGTCGTTATCATGTTCGTTAGATAGATTTATTGTTGTAGTTTAGATTTATTTTATGTTGATCGCAATTATCCTTCCTGGCTTTGGATTAACAATCCTCTGTCCAGTTTACTTTTCCGTTTTAGTTTAGGTTTAGGTTAATAAAGAAGAATTAATAAGTTAGATTCGACAGCCCAATTCCCTGAGGATCGATACCCGTACTTATCCAACTTTACTAGCAACTACCCGGTATTCGGCCGGTTAGGAGGTAGTTTTGCATGGTAGTATATGTTTTATAAATTTTCTTTTGTTTTAATGATGCAAAATCTCCCCAACAGTGTCACTTCATCGCGATGTCTCTGCATCGTGGTCTCTCTGCATCGTCAAATGTCATAACATCGCAATGTCTCTGAATCACGGTGTCTCTGCAATGCGGTGTCACTTCATCCTGGTGTCTCTGCATCGTGATGTCTCTGCATCGGGGTGGTCAGTGCATCGGGGTGGTCGTTGCATCAGGGTGGTCAATGCATCGTGGTGGTCAATGCATCGAGGTGGTCACTGCATCGGGATGATCACTGCATCTTGGTGGTGAATGCATTGTGGTGTCTCTGCATCACAGCGTCTGAGCATCGCGGTGTCTAAGCATCGCGGTGTCTCTGCATCGGGGGTGGTCACTGCATCGTCGGGTCTCTGCATCGGGGGTGGTCAATGCATCATGGTGTTTGTGCTTCGTGGTTGTCAGTGCATCGCGGTGTCACTTCATTGAGGTGTCTCTGCATCGTGGTATCTCTGCATCGGGGGTGGTCACTGCATTGGGGGTGCCCACTGCATCAGGGGTGGTCAATGCATCAGGGGTGCCCACTGCATCGGGGGTGGTCAATGCATCAGGGGTGGTCACTGCATAAGGGGTGGTCACTGCATCGGGGATGGTCACTGAATCGGGGGTGGTCAATGCATCAGTGGTGGTCACTTCATTGAAGTGTCTCTGCATCGTGGTATCTCTGCATCGGGGGTGGTCATTGCATTGAGGGTGCCCACTGCATCGGGGGTGGTCAATGCATCAGGGGTGGTCACTGCATCGGGGGTGGTCACTGCATCGGGGGTGGCCACTGCATCACGGTGATCAATGGATCTGGGGTGGTCACTTCATCTTTACATGTCACTGCAGCACGGTGGTCAATGAAACGCGGCAGTCACTTGGGAATATGTGGAAATCATGCGGGAGTGATGTAAGTCAACCAGATGATGCATTTTATTATGTTTTACTCCCATTTCTTGAGCATTTAGTGATGTTTTCGTATCAAAATGAGCAAATATTGTGATGATTTGGACAATCATTTGTATATAGTAAATATAATAAACATCAACTAATCCGGTACTTGTTAGGGCTTATTATCCAAATTTTTTTATCGGTTTTACGCGTGGTTTCTTTGTGTTTTTTTTGCTTTGTAGAATTGAGGCTTGGGGCTTGAATCTTAGGAGATATTAAAGCTAAACGAGTGATTGAGAATTAATCCCTAGCGTTTCGAGCAAATTCCGTAGAATTTATCAGGTAAGTCTCTTTTATCCGGGGGTTATTGTTTATTCATTGCATTCAAGTTCATATCATGTTGAATCATTAGGTCAAGGGCACTTAGACCAAGGAGGAGATATAGAGTAGTTTCAAACACTCGTATGAGGGGGAACTACTTGCTTAGGAATGAATCGATTCACACACTTGAACAACATTGGTATGTTGGATGGAAATCACTCCCATGAAGCTAAAAGAGACTTACCTGATCTATGCATTATCTTGGTTAGACCTTTACCATTTTATCACCCTTGTAATAGTAGAATCATAGAATCATTTACTTTCTTGTTTAATTGCGATCTCGATCGAGATATTAATAGCTTGTTAGTGTTTGACCTCACAAATCCCTGTGGGATACGACCTTGACCACTGGACTAGACTACAATTGACACGGTACACTACCGGTAAGATTGGACAGCTAGAAAAGTCGCATCAAGTTTTTGGCGCCACTTCCGGGGATTTATTTAATGGTTAATACTTGTACTACCTTAAAGAATTTCGAGAATAGATCAATCTTTTCTAATCTCCTTTCTATTTTATTTCTTTGGTGCTTACCTCTTGGTAAGTTACCAAGTTCTATTTTATTGTGTTCTTGTTGTTTCTCTCTTCCAGTGGATAACCAAGACTTGACGTGGTAAAGCACCGCTTACTCCTCTCATTCTGGATATCAATACGTATATTAGGGAATGAGTTGCGGAGAATAAAGTTGGTCCAGCTGTTCGTGGTTTGGAACTTGGTGGAGAATCCTCTCAAGAATCATCTAGTCAAGAAGTAGAAATGGATGAGCATATTGAGAATGCACAAGGCGGGCAAGAACATGAGGATGCCCAAAAGAATGAACAAAACCCAAACAAAAATCCACCACCACCACCCAACAAAAACCAAAACCCCAACAACAACAGAAACAACCAAAACCGGAACCAAAATAACCGGAACAAAAACAATAACCTTCCAAACCCAAGACCCATTTGTGACCAAGCAGTCAGAAGAAACGAAACCAACAATCCAATTTGTTTAACAAATATGGTCGCAAACAATTTTTAGGTTAAAACTCATCTTTTTGGATTGGTTGGAACAAGGGCTTAATTTCATGGACGTGACGATGAATATCCACACCACCATCTTTTTAATTTTAATTTGAAGAGTTATGCAATACGGCCAAGAGTCAAGGTGCTAATAGAGAGTTTACAAGAATGTCAATGTGATCGCGTGCAAAGCACTTACTAGCAATCGGACTAGGTCTATCATTGTATAGTACTGGCGAGTCAAGGTCGATCCCACAGAGACTCGTAAGAACGCAGATTATCGAGATTGGTATTGTCATGACAATGGTCTATGACCAAATATAATATAGAGGTTGGTAATGATAAACAAACTAGATTATGCAAGTTCAAACGGATCAATCAAGAGTTTCAAAGGTATTAGTTTTATTAGTTTTATTATGAGTGATTAGTTATTCCCCCCATACATGCAATAATCATCCCCGTTGGTAAATTATAATTCATTGTCAGTTATGGGTGCAACTCCTAATCCTATCTACTTTCATTGTAAGGACATCATACAACCTATACGCAACTAACCTCCTTCGTTGGTTGTATTAGCTCATACGTATTAAGATCTAGAGAAGCCGGCATGAGACCGAAAACCTCCCTAGGCAACTGTCGACAATGACTAGCATGTTCCTAAGGATCCATCAAGACTATGTCCTAATTAACACTTCACCTTGCAAGTTCTTCATCCTAATTTATGATGACATGCAAATAGTTGATCAGGCTACTAACATGCAAATTAAATATGTCGATCAACATAGCTGGCCGATTATCATGAACTTGTAATTTACTAGGTATTCAGATCTAGCGAATACACCGTCGCAGATATGAAAAATGCAATCACTACTTCATGATTTCTTCACCAACGAATTAGATCTATACATACATGGGGTAAAAAAAACTAACTACTACATAATTAAACTAAATAAACAATTAATACATACTAGTCAAATAGAATAACTACAATTCTACATCTTGGAAAAGACAGAAAATTATACTGTCGAAGATGAGTGTAGATTTCCCTTAGATCTCTTCCTAGGCGGCGACTCCGTCATCTCTCCGACCAGAACTCATAAAATAAATAATAAAAAACTTTTATTGCATAATACTTGTCTTGTAAATTGTACTATACATTGAATTCTGAGGCGATGCCTCTTATTTATAGCTAAATAAACCGACTTAGAAACACCTAGAACTACCCCTCGTCCAAGAAAATGCGTTTCGGAAGATTCTGGAGCCTCGGTAAACCGGAGGTACCTCCCGGTAAACCGGGGGTATTTTCGTCCTTATCTTTCTGCCGACTTAGCTTGGAAGGTTCTGGAATACCTTAGGTCCAATCCTTTAGTTCAGTCCACTCCAGAATTGTCCACAATGCTCAACTTAATATCTCGTATCCTGAAATTTATCAAATAACGCACGAAATAATATCTAATAATGGAAAATAAACGTTAAATGCAAAATACTCGACTTGTGAACCCGACATATGATATTCAACTCAAATGGTTTGTATTTATAGGTCGAAACAACTACTTTTAGCTCATAATGAATGGAATGTTGATGCCGTAGGATAGACTATTTTAAGCGTCATCAACTACCCTCCAATAGCCCTTTGCTCGTCCTCGAGCAGAGTATCAAGGCAGAATGTACCTCCAAGAGTAATCCCCTTCAACTACCACATATTCAATAAATATTTCCGGCAGTACACACATCAAGAAACAATCCATAAGCTTCTATTTAATCACTACTTACCATGCATCAATGTGTCGTGTGATAAATCCTTCGTAATAGTGCGTTCGTGAGGAGAATAAAGTTGTATTAACCCCACAATCTTGACTTACCTGCGTATACACTCGCTCATCTTGCCTTCAGATTTGGTTACACACCATGATACCTTAATCGTGCCGGGCGGACTTGGGGACCGAGTACACTCTTAGGTCCTCGTTTGTTTCTTTTTTATGCGAGGGTCGTGCCCTTTTTGTTACAAGTTCGCTTCCCTCACTGCCTTTATTGTATATTTTTTTTTTTTTTGCTCTTTTTTTTTCTTTTTCTTTTTTCATTTTTTTCCTGGCAGATTTCTCACTCCTTTTCTCTCTCTCTCACAAGCCCGTTTTGTCCCGGTTTACCTCTTGTGGCATTCAAGTTGCTTCCCTTGTCCTACAACAATTTGTTAAAGTATATAGATAGACAAATAATGATTCCCGGTTAAAACAACGCATCATCTAATCTTAAACACTTCTCGCTCAGATTGCTTGCTCAAATAATTGAGTACAATGATAGAATAACAATCAATAAGTTACTACTTCATGCAACATAACATATGCTCATTCTTCCATACTAAATTGAATACGCTATAGCTAACTTCAAATTGTTCTTGGGCACCTTTTTACCGATTCCTTACTCAGAACGTGCAATAGGCAAGCTAAAAACAGTGTTAAAATTTAAAAAATTCCCTTTATCGATTAACCAACTAAGACCGCCTACCCCTACTTATTATAGGCATTGTCCCCAATGACTAATAATAAAGAAAAGAAAAGGTACTTAGCTCTGGACTTGGTTGGCTTAGTCAAAGCGAATTCCGGAGCATAATCATTGGCTCCTAGGTCATCCATCTTCCAAGTTTTAACTGCTTTCCAAAATACTTCCAAAAACTGTGACTGACATGCGAAGGGCAATAAGAAAATAAGGCGGCGATAATTGTGCATACCTCAGCAATGCTCAAAAACAGTTTAAGCCACTTTATTCTTTATTGGCCAATCAAGACGCGGAATTTTTTATGAGGGTATCACATGAAAATCGTGAAGGAAAAAACCACATATATCTCTAGTCGGACGACCAAGGATATATGTGATGAAAAAAACCTTGCGATTGTCATGCTACTTTATTGACTTACAATAAACTAAACAAAAGCAGTAAATAAAGGTTTAAAAATAGTTCTGAATTTATAGTCGCCAGCTCGACTGTACTAATAGGGCTCCTTTACTTGTAAACTGGATCGTCCAACATAAAGACTTCCAACTCAGGGTCATACTTGCGCTCTAGGTAATGCTTCAGCCTATGGCCGTTTACTATGAAAGTCCTCCTAGAGTCTTCATTCCTAACTTCGCATGCACCTAAAATAAAGACTTTTGTGACCTCATATGGTCCAAACCATATAGACTTCAACTTCCCAGGAAAAAGACGAAGACGTGAATTATATACCAGCACCTTATCTCCAACTTGAAATGTGCGGTGGAGAATCTTTTTATCGTACAGGCGCTTCGTTCTTTCCTTGTAAATCTTTGCATTCTCATACGCTTGAAGTCTGAATTCCTTCAATTCTAGTAATCTCTTCTCACCGGCTAAACTTTCATCCAAGTTTAAATACCTCGTAGCCCATAAGGCTTGGTGTACCGGTAAATGACATGCTTTTCCAAACACTATCACATACGGTGACATCCCAATTGTGGTCTTGTAAGAGATTTTGTACGCCCAAAGAGCGTCATCTAATTTCAAAGACCAATCATTCCTCTTTGGATTCACAGTCTTCTCTAAGATCCTCTTAAACTCTCTATTCATGACGTCCACTTATTCACTTTCTGGGGGTGATATGCTGCTGCAATCTTATGTCTAACCACATATCTCAACATCAACTTCTCAAACAACCTATTACAGAAAAGGCTCCCTCCGTCACTAATTATGGCTTTAGGCACTCCAAACGTCGTCAAAATGTTCTTCGTAAGAAATCTCAGGACAACCCTGGCATCATTAGTAGGTGAGGCCACCGCCTCCTTCCATTTGGAATCATAATCAACTGCTACCAGGATGTAACGATTTGATTTTGACGATGTTAAAAGCCCAACAAAATCAATTCCCCATACATCGAATAAATCCACTTCTAAGATACTATACAGTGGCATCTCATTCCGCTTGGAAATGTTACCGGTCATTTGACAGGAATGACAGGCTCTTGTAAACTCGTAAGCAGATTTATGAATTGTAGGCCAATAGAATCCATAATACAGTATCTTTGCTGCTGTCTTGGTTGGTCCATAGTGACCTCCAGTTTCTCCAGAATGACATTGGCTCAGAATACTTGGAATCTCGTCATCATGGACGCATCTCCTAAGAATGGTATTAAGGCACATCTTGTATCCGTATAGAACTTTTTTCTCATACTTGTGAATTCTAGTGGTAGATACCTTCCTGCTAGATAATTTACAATGTTAGCAAACCAAAGGTATACCTTGCCCACTCTTGATGTATTCTGTCGGGTCTAAGATTCAACTGGAGCTACTACTGAGACGGAAAAAAGTTGTTCATCAGGAAAGCTCTCTAATCTCAGTCTGTTGCTCCTCTTCTAGCAAAGTTAATCTTGACAGGTGATCAGCCACCTTGTTCTTAGATCCTTTTTTGTCCTTGATCTCTACATCAAAGTCTTGTAAGAGTAGAATCCATCTCAACAATCTCGGCTTGGAGTCTTGCTTTGTTAAAAGGTATTTCAAAGCTACGTGGTCAGTAAATACCATGACTTTCGATCCTGTCAAGTATGGTCGAAAGTTGTCAAATAAAAAGATAACAACTAAGAGTTCATTCTATGTAGTCGCATAATTCCTCTGGGCACTGTTAAGGGTACGACTGGCATAATAGATAGGCTTAAATATTTTGTCCTCTCTTTCTCCCTAGGCTGCTCCAACTTCCGTGTCGCTTGCATCACACATAAGCTTAAAGGGGTTTTTCCAATCCGGGGCTACCAGAATTGGGGCGGTTATAAGCATTTGCTTCAATGTGTTGAATGATTGCTTGCACACTTCTCCAAATACAAAAGGCACATCCTTTGCAAGTAGTTCCGTCAAAGGTCTAGCTAGAAACATTAGAGAAGTCCTTAATAAACTTTCTATAAAATCCGGCGTGACCAAGAAAGGCTCTCAATGTTTTAAAGTTTGTTGGAGGGGGTAACTTCTCTATTACCTCTATCTTTGCCTTATCAACCTCCATTCCTTTCTTTGAGATCTTGTGACCCAATACTATTCCTTCTTTGACCATGAAATGACATTTTTCCTAGTTAAGTACAAGGTTGGTCTCTTCACATCTCTTCAACACTCTACTCAAGTTGTCCAAGCATTTATCAAAGCTATCTCCAAATACATAAAAATCATCCATGAAAATTTCTAGAAAGTCTTCCACCATGTCCGCAAATAGTGATATCATGCATCTTTGGAATGTTGCTGGTGCATTACAAAGTCCAAAAGGAATGCGAATGTATGCAAAAGTTCTATAGGGACATGTTAAAGTTGTTTTTTTCTCGGTCCTCAGGGGCAGTATGGATCTGGTAGTAACCAAAATATCCATCTAAGAAACAATAAAAGCATGACCGCTTAACCTTTCTAACATCTGGTCAATGAATGGTAGGGGAAAATGATCTTTACGAGTTGCGTCATTCAGTTTCCTGAAATCAATGCAAACTCGATGTCCAGTAATTAGTTTCACATGGATTAATTCATCGAACTCGTTAGGTTGGACAGTGAATCCTCCTTTCTTGGGCACCACATGAATCGGGCTCACCTATTCACTGTCTGCAATTGGGAAAATGATTCTCATTTCCAACATCATTATAATTTCCTCCTTAGCAACATCCTTCAATTATGGCGTCAGTCTCCTTTGAGGTTGTGATACTGCTCTCTTTTCTGGGTCTACAGAAATTTTATGCATGCACACCGATGGGCTTATTTCTCGAATATCTATGATGGTCCACCCAAATGCTCCATTATGCTCTCTCAGTACTCTTAAAAGTTTCTCCTTCTCTAAAGGTGATTGTAACGATTAAATTATGAGGGGAAGAGTATCATCTTGTAAGTATACGTACTTCAGGTGAGATGGCAAAGGTTTCAGTGTTAAATTCCTTGGTGGCTCTTCCAGCGATGATCTTAACAGCTTACCAGTCAATTGTAAGTCAAAGAACTTATGCCACGAAGGTCTATGAATTGTTCCTCCTACATCCACAGAAGATATAGGCTCTTGATTGACGTGATCAGTCAAGTGATAATAAAATACTCGATCACCATAAACCAATACTAGCAAGAGGAATAGGTCCATCGTAGTATAGCTATATCGAATCAAGGTCGATCCCACAGGGAACCAATTGTGAATCATTTATATATAAACAATCAATTAATCATGTCAAGCACACAGAGGCGGTCTAAGACCAACAAAAGACAAGATAAGTTAAAAACTGACTCGGCACAATACAAATAAAGACAACGTAATGAACCTCCCCAATCATTGTGTTATCGTTTGGGTCTATAGATTATATATAATTAAACTAGACTCAATAACTATTAATCCGATTCGTATTTCTTTTATATTGGCTACGGGAGTCATCCCATAAACTTCACTTAGTTCCGGGTAGGACACTAGATCACTGTGCTACATTACGTGACTTCACCTTTTGGGTCTCCATCTCATATAACTTGCACGCTTACAATACTAGGGATGCTGATATAAAGCGTATTCCTCACCTAGGCACATTCCTGTGGTTAGGCGTACTTCCTAAGTGATCGCATCAGTCTCTGTCCCATTAACACTAACTTCGTAGTATCATGTTAATCTACGACGTACATATAACTAGGTGCTAGCAATTCCCAAATATAACACAGATCTAGATCTCGCTGAAAGTCCTGGAAGATCAATTCATGAGCCGACCTAGGAGTCCTATATTGGTATTTCCTAATCATACGCTAATTAAAACAGACGAGCAACGTAGCCGTAGCCATACCTACTAAGACAAGAAATTCTAGGTGGACAATCACACCATAAAGACGTGGCTAGATTGACGCGGCGAAAACCTAAATCTTAGCGTTTCTATATACGTAACGGATAAAATAGAAATTCATAAAGCAATTATATAGATCTACTAAAAACACGATTGTCGATCATACCAAAGTCATCTATAGATCACCGGATAACAGATCTGGGCGTGTGGATCCTTATAGACAAGGTATCCCCACTGCCTCATATCGTAGCCTTAGATCTACATCGTTCGGTGAAGAACGAACAACCTCAAACGATAAACAATAATTGGGGGGACTTAATTACAAAGAACAAAGAACAAATTAATACAAGCAACTCACATAAATGCTGCTGACTTGTACAAAAACTGCTCTGAAAAATTGAGGATTTGTGCTATAAAAAGTTGTATTAAAATTGTATTGTGTTGTCTAATGTTTTGATATGAAACAATGTATTTATAAGCTGTAGAAACCGACTTAAAATCGTATTTCCTAAACCCTAATGGAGTCTAAAACGCGTCGAGATAACTCCGAACCGATCTGTTGACTTTGCCCACTTTCGCTCCCAATGCTCTCCTTACCATTGCCGCCAAGCTCACCACCTCTCCATTGGCTCGGCTTTTCTTGTTTGTTACTCCACTCCTCGTGCTGATTTGATGTCTATCTTTAATACGATCCGATTCTGCTCCGATTTATCTTGATATTTATTTCCTTATGTCGGTAGATATCCTCCTGATTTACCGTAATCTGTAAAATCAATAATTATCACACAGTAAATCATATTTTAATAATAAAAATAGACAAATACCTAATTATATTCTACAAACCACATAACATTAAATAAACATTATAACCATGTGATTTAATATAAAATATATATTATTAATCTCGATTTAAGGATAACGTTGATGACTTTTACGGGTATAATTTGACCGTCATCAGCTCTACTTCTCGTACTTGACCTTCGCTACACCCAGGACATGTTTCATCATTACTCCTTCATCCTCTTTGGTGGGTCGTAAAGCCACCAAAGATAATTCACCTACCTCTCTATAACTAGTATAGCGGAAGCAGAGGTCGAACCCACAGGGAATGGTGGAATTAATTCTCTTAAAAGTTGTAAGATAACAAGATTTTGGTTTTTAAACTAATTTCCTCAGAATAAACAGAAAATAAAGTTCAAGAAAATCACGAAAAGCTCTAGCTAATTAATTACTTCCCCTCGACTCCTACGATTGATCATTGATGCAAAGATGACTCGTCAAACTATTAATAAATTAGTTATAGTTGCCGACAATCGCCAAACAACAAAATTTTCCTATATTCGACAAGCAGGACAATCGCCACTACTTATTCTCTAACTGTGTAGCACACCTCTCAACAATCGCCAGAGGTTTGGTGAGAACAATTGCATTAACGCTTAGAAAAACCTAATTCTAGGTATTAACGCACACTGGGTTAATTTTAACCTAGATTACTTATTTTCACAATAGGGACTCCTACAGGCTATGAACCGGCAGGCAATATGTTGCTTACCGCTTAACATCAAACCTTTATGACAATTGCCTAGATTCGATTTTTGGTGCTAGATCTAATTATTCATCCAATCATCCGGCCGAAATAATTAAACGGACAATCAAATCATGAATCGATGAAAGCTGAAAGTAAATGAATACTACAATTTAATCGAGGATGAAAAACAATTCGATCTCATAATCTACAGCAATCGAGAGATCAACAATTAATTTACTAGAAAATAAAACTAGCTATTCATAAGAAATATATAAAAATAAAGAAAAACAAAAAACAAAAGAATGAAAGTTGAACACCTTTATTAAATGAAAAGAAATGAAGAAGATAACCGGCAATTGTATGCGCATCTCACAATCACACGGAATAAAGAGGTAAAACAATCAATTAATTTTTTTTATTTTTATGCAAGCGACAATCAATTAACTAGAAAAATAAAATCTAACTACACATTATTATTATACTATAGAAAACAAAATTGAATAAAATCAAAGCAAGTACCTCAATCACGGAAAAGAAAAGAAGAGGAAATGTTGCTGCGACTTTTTGGGCATGCCTGTTTTTTTTTTTTTTTTTTTTTTTTTTTTTTTTTTTTTCAGCTTTTGCCGGCTCTCTTAGTTTTATTTTCAAACCTAATCTAATATAATGTCTAAACCCCCCATTTTTTTTCTCACGTGGTACATATATATAAAAGAAGTGGAGAATTCTAAATTGGGTCAAAGCACAGGTATTCTTATTTTTCCTAATTTAATAATAATAATAATAATAATAATAATAATAATAATAATAATAATAGGTCCTTCTGATAATAAAAGCCAGTGTGTTAAAAGAGCGAGTATCCACAGTTGGCTTTAATAGACTCCATCTTTTTTTCATTAATCGTGATCCCGACATAGGCGAAAACTGAAATTCTGAATTCTTTAAGTGCTGCTTTTCTCAAATCTCCCACAAAACTTTCAATGTTAAGATCAAACGCTTACCGTTATACTAAAACCAATTGGGGTCAGTAAATGCGCAACTATATTTCTTATACATTAAGAGTGTGGGCAATCTGTCCCAACACCCTCCTCAAGTGTTGGCAATCTGTCCAACACTTGCACAATTTTTATTTTCATTCAAGAGTATGGGCAATCTGTCCCAACACCCCCTTCAAGTGTGGGCAATCTGTCCCAGCACTTTGCACAATTTTTTTTTAAATAATGTTCCAACCAGGGTTTGATCTCATGACCTCTGGCTCTACAACCATGTTAGGAGCAAGCGCTTATCATTCTACTAAGACCAATTGGTGCTAGTAAAGGCGCAACTATATTTCTTGTACATTAAGAGTGTGAGCAATCTGTCCAACATCCAAAAATGCTCTATGAGTCTGGAAATCTTCCATCACCGCTCACGAGCTCTTAAAACCTAAAAATCATCCAAAACATACCCGGAATAAAGCATCTCCCGACAAAATAGATGTAAAATAAACACATAAAACACCATAAACTACGCTCTCATCACTCCCCCACACTTAGATTATTGCTTATCCTCAAGCAATGCACTCTCATCCCCAAAAATAAGAAAATAAAAATGCATGAACCTAAATCCTAAATGAATGACCTAAGACTATATGAATGCAAAGCACCAAAATAATTCCAATAATGACGCCCGTCCAACTGTCTCATCAACCTCATATTCCATAATACAAATCAAATGATAGTCAAGCAAGGCACCCCACACACAAGTGTTCATACGACTCAATTTAACTCACTCGATCACAAACTTTATAGTGGCAAAATAAAAGAGTCTCAACTTGTCCTCATGGGTAAAACTCTGAATATAATGCATAGGGACAATTCACTCTCTCTCAAAAATCAACACACAACCAAGCATTACCATAGGTTTGCATATCAATCAAATCTCCACCGCTGTAAATTCAAAATCCAATGCACAAATCATGAGGTGTTTATCAAGGTTGTAACTGGGCTAAGGCCTGAAAACAAGGTAGGGAAAAGGGAAATATAGTGGCTAAATCGTCAAGGAGAATGCATGAATGTAGACATCATAATCATGTAGTCTCCAAGAATGATTACAATTGAAACACACTATATGGCTCCAACTTCTATCACTCTACCTTTAGAATAGAAGTGCAAACAACACTTTCCAAAGAAGCTTGCAAAAAATGCGTGTGAACAAGCTACTTCTTCAATATATAAAACACTTTTTCAATGTAAGCTCCTTTTTTTTTCAAAATTTTCAATACGAATCATATCAACTAAGAGCCATACTTCACTAGATATTCGCTTCTTGATACTTCTCCAAAATTTCATGCAACTATCCATACAATCTCTTGACAACAGGGTCAACAAACGAGGGGATATAGTAAGAAAATGCCATGGTTTTAATTTCTAGAGTTTGTCAAAAGAAAGAGTCAGGACAGACGGGGCTCACTAGGGGGTATATAATATGGGTAGGCCAACAAAAGTGAGTATAGAGAGGGTTAATCCTAGGTGCCTCAATCATGCAAGTGCACCGAACCTGAAAAATGTAGTCTCAAAATGCATGTCAATGCAAATTCTAAAATGACATAGGATGTGTGGATACCACTCAAAGGAAAAAAATGAGCGAGTGCACTCTTTGGTTAAGTGAAATCCTCACTTTTAAGTGGCTTTTTGTTAGGGTTCAATGATTTTACCTCCAAATTTCACAAACAAGTGACCTTAGGTGAGTGTGTATCAACAAAAATGTGTGCTTTTATCAATTAATTACCATTTGATTAATATTACTTCACACAAGATTTAGATGAAAAATGTTGGTAAAATGTCATCAAAGGCCAACCTTGGTGCCATGAAATCCTAAAATGTCCTAAAATATACAATTCTAATATGCAAATGCCTGATAAGCTCCCCCACATTTAAATCATACATTGTCCCCAATGTATGCTAAAAGTGGATGGAAGAATGCAAAATATGGAATGATATGCAACTTACATGGTATGCATGATATACAAGTAGTACTAATCTAATATGAAAAGAAAATAAAGTAAATAAAATAAAAGGGATTGAGAATACGTTACAATTCAGACCGTGGGGCGATGACAAATTTTCCTTGGAATCCATCATGATGTTCATATAAGCAATGTCATCCGGGGTGGTGCAGGAGGGAAAGAGCGTAGGAATGATTTTGGACTCGCTGATGACCTTTGTGGATGAAGGAGATGACGGGTGGAAGTGTAGGAGCATGTAGAAGTCGGGGTGGGAAGTGAAAAGTTTGGGTGGGAGAGGCATTCCTCTTTTATACAGTTTTAATCATCATTTTTTTTGGTTTTGTTTTTATATATTTCTTGGTGAATGGGCCGAGACCCCTATTCCCATTCAACATCAAATCTGGGATCAAATTTGGCATCCCAAATTTACAAAATAACTATCTTCTTATTTTTTTTTATTTTAGGAATAAGCCCCTCCGGATTACCTTAGGATCCCGACTTTATGGGAAAATGAAATTCACCTTTCTTGAACAAGTCTCGAACCTTGTGCCTCCACACATGAACTTGAAATAAACGCCTCATATTTCTTCACAGAATTCAGTTTTTCTCCTGCAAAACAGTCAAAAGCCTCCACCAAACATATAATCTCTTTTTTTTCACTTATTCATTAAAAACGAAACAAAATTAAATTAAAAAAATATTTTAATTGGGTTGCCTCCCAACAAGCGCCTTTATTTAATGTCTTTGGCTAGACACACTTACCTTACTCAGCTGATGAAGAAGACACCAGCTTAGATAATGAAAAAGCATGTTTGTGTTTGATGGCAAAAGAAAATGAAGAAACAGAGGTAATATCTAGCTCATGCTCATCTAAAGCATCCACATATGACACTGCACAATCTTTAATTTTCCCATTAGATTCTGCAAACCTAATTCAAAATCTCATGAGTAAATTTGGTGAAATTCAAATAAATCATGAAATTCTGGAACAAGAATGTGAGAATCTGAGAGAGGAAAATAAAAGATTAAGAAAAGAACTGGATTGACTGAAAGCTGAATCAACTAGTAAGGAAGTACACTCAACTGATCAACAAGAAACAAGTGATCACTCAGCTGATGTAGATAGACTAGCTGAGAAGCCTCTTTACCAGTTAAGAGCACCACTGCACTACTTAATGCACCATCTTACAAACCCCCAAAAAGGTTTAGATCTAGATCAGGTTTGGCTATAATAGTCAAGATGAAGGTAGAAACAATGGACAATCCATATCTGAACTAAGGACCAACACCGGACCAAAATTCAGAAAAGGAAATACCATGGTTTTAATACTCATCATGTACCAGTGACGTCAAAACTCAGTGTAGTGAAACAGCATAGTAAATCATCTTACCAGCCTAGTAAAGGCAAACACATACTGAAAGGTAAGGGCAGACTTTACCCTTTAGAAGATTATTGGAATGTTGCACCCCCAAAATACAAGAAGAAACCATTTCATACCATGCAACATGTGTTTAGGAAGACCCAACCCAGGCATATTCCTGAACACAAGGAGAAGTGTGTAAATACATTTCCTCTTGCGTATTGGAGAGTGAAAAGGGATGCAAATGCACCAAAAAGTAGAGAATTGTATCAGAATAATTCTATCAAGAGATATTCTGCCATGCCTTATACATATGAAGTTGATGACTTCAATTATCCAAGAAGGGGATCTTTTTGATTTGTACTTGGTGTAGGAGGCATGATGCTAACAAGTATAGACCCAAACAGTGTTGGGTACCTAAACTTGCTTAATTTGTCTTGTAGGATGTCTGGTACATAGACAGTGGATATTCTAGACATATGACAGGGAACAAAGGATGGTTGAATGACTTTAAAGCTTATGATGGACCCAAAGTTACATTTGGAGGCAAAGAGAACCCATGCAAAATTAAGGGGGAAGGCACAACGTTCAAGAACAATTTGAAGATTCAAAATGTGACTTATTTTAAAGGATTGAGTTTCAATCTTCTAAGCATCAGTCAATTTTGTGACAAAGGCTACAATGTGTACTTCCATAAAGAAGGATGCAAAGTGATTCACAATCAAACCAGCACAGTTGTACTTGCAGGGAAAAGAGAAGACAAAATGTATGTGGTGAATTGGAAGACAGCAAAAGCAGAAACCTGTCTGGTTGTCAAGAATAAGCAATCAACCAGCTGGATTTGGCATAGAAGACTGAACCATCTCAACTTCAAGACCATCAACAAACTGTCAAAGAACAAGCTAGTTGAAGGCCTTCCAGAGATCACATTCAAGAAGGAAAGTCTCTGTGATGCATGTCAAAAAGGGAAACGGATCAAAAGCACTTTCAAGTCAAAGCCATAACAATCAACAACCAGAATTCTACACTTATTACACATGGATCTTTTTGGACCAGTCACACCAGTGAGTGTAAGTTGAAAGAAGTACACTTTAGTGGTGGTGGATGACTTTTCCAAATTCACTTGGACCATTTTCTTGAACAAGAAAATAGAAACACTCAAGAAGCTACCAGACTTGCTGAGAAGAATACAAAATGAAAAAGAATTTAAGATCACCTAGATAAGATCAGATAGAGGCACATAGTTCCTAAATAAATTAATCAGAACCTACTGTGAAGAAAATGGAGTACTACATCAACTATCAGCAGCAGAGACTCCACAACAAAATGGTGTAGCAGAAAGAAGAAATGGGACACTCAAAGAAGCTGTGAGAACCATGATTGCAGAAGCATGTCTACCAAAAAGATTTTGGGCTGAAGTAGCAAATACAACATGCTATACTCAAAACAGATCTATCATCAACAAACATCATGGAAAAATACCATATGAAATTTGGAATGGAAGAAGACCTAACATTTCACATTTGCATATGTTTGGATCTAAATGTTTTGTTTTGAACATGAATCAATTGCATAATTTTGATGAAAAAGCTGATGAAGCAATCTTCATAGAATACTCAGACACCAGTAAAGCCTTTAGAGAGCTGAACATCAATTCATGTAGTTTTTGATGAACAAAACACAAATGGTGAAAGCTTACACAACCTTGAAGAAGAAGCTACACAAGGACAAGTCTATATGAATACAACATTACCAGCCACAATCTTGGATCACACCTCTGGTAATCAAGATGATGTACCAGTGAACACAACAGTAGAAGCACCAACACAAGATCATGAAGTTGATGCTCAAGCTGGAGCTGTAGAAGAACCAGATCAAAAACAACACCAACCTGACATGAATTGGCTGAGAGATCATCCTGAAGAACAAGTCATTGGAGATGCTCATACATAAGTAAGAACCAAAAGACAACTAGAAAGCATATTAACTTGTTTTCTATCACAGGTGGAACCAAAGACAATAGATGATGCAATTCAAGATGCTGATTGGATTACTGCCATGCAAGAAGAACTCAATGAATTTGAGAGAAATGAGGTCTGGGAACTTGTTGACAGACCAGACATGGAAAACATTATTGGAACAAAATGGGTATTCAGAAACAAGATGGATGAACAAGGAACAGTTGTCAGAAACAAAGCAAGGCTAGTTGCAAAAGGCTATTCTCAAGCAGAAGGAAAAGATTATGATGAAACCTTTGCACCAGTAGAAAGATTGGAATCAATTAGACTCTTTCTAGCTTTTGCATCACATAAAGATTTCAAAGTTTATCAAATGGAGGTCAAGAGTGCATTTCTAAATTGACTTTTGGAAGAAGAAGTATATGTGGAACAAACTCCTGGTTACCAACTCAAAGGAAAAGAAGATAATGTATACAAGCTCAAAAAGGCATCATATGGACTCAAACAGGCACCTAGCGCCTGGTATGAGACACTGTCACAATTTTTAATCATCAATAGTTTCAACAAAGGGACTATTGACAAGAATCTCTTCAAGCTAGAAGAAGGTACATGCACTTTGTTAGTTCAGATCTATGTTGATGACATCAACTTTGGGTCAGAAGATGAGAAGCTATGTGAGAAATTTGCAAATCTGATGAAAAGAAAATTTCAAATGAGTATGATGGGAGAGCTCAATTTTCTTGGATTACAAGTGAAGCAAATGAAAGATGGCATTTTTCTCAATCAAGCCATGTATACAAAAGACTTAATCCATAAATATGGTATGGACACAAGAGGCATATCAGATACATCAATGTGTGCAAGAGTCATTCTTGGGAAGGATGAAAATGGAAAATATGTTGATCAAAAGTTATGAAGAGGGATTATTGGATCTCTACTCTACTTGACTGCAAGCAGACCTGATATAGCATTTGCAGTTGGAGTTTGTGCAAGATTCCAAGCTCAATCAAAAGAATCTCACTTACTAGTAGCTAAGAGGATCATCAAATATCTGAAGAACACAATAAATGTGGGAATTTGGTATCCAAAAGATGGAGGACTCAAATTAATATCATATTCAGACTCAGACTATCTTGGATGCATGATTGATAGAAAAAGCACTTCAGGAACTTGTCAGATACTAGGCAACAGACTATTATCCTGGTTTAGCAAAAAGCAAAATTCTATATCCACTTCAATAACTGAAGCAGAATCTATAGCAGCAGGCAGTTGTTGTGCACAAGTGTTGTGGATTAGACAACAACTAAGAGACTATAGAATAAAAGAAGACAATTCCAATTATGTGTGATAACACAAGTGCAATATCCATTACTGAGAATCTAGTATTACATTCAAGAACAAAGCATATTGATGTGAGACATCACTTTATCAGAGATCATATGGAAAAAAGAGATTTATTTTGAGATATATATCTACGGAAGATCAATTGGCTGATATATTCACAAAACCATTCAGTCATGAAATATTTTGTAAGTTGAGAACTGAGTTAGGAATGATTGAAATTGATTAAGGTATAAAGAGCATCTAACTGGAGTAATTAGCTGAGTGACTCCACCAGCTGACTGAACCTTTGCCGTTCTAGGTGCGCTCACTTGGCAGGTAAGACACTAGCTAGTAACCAGCGGAGTTCACTTCTCTGATTGTTAGGAACAGTTTTTCAAGGCAACTCCGTAAAGAAGTCAATACACCGGCCTAGTGACCAGCCAAGTCACTTCACCGCTGAATACTTTGGAGAAAACAACAAAGTAAAGTGTGAATAAAATCAGTTTTATACATGTGGAATATCAGAAGATTTATGGAGGATTATTTTATGGAAGATTGCACACGGGGATATTATTTTATAATCATGGAGGTAACTATGTTATTTTTGAATTGATGGAATGACAGCAACGCCTCGATTCCCAGGATTTATCATTGCATACCTCAATCCACTCCCTCACTACACTAAAAACCGTGATTTATATACACAAAATCACACGATTACTTCACAAAATCCTTCCACATTCAACTGCATTCACACTACCCAAATTCTCCTATATAAACAACACTTAGAGATTTTCAGAAAGTTTCTACGCTGTTGCAATTTACAAAACCCTATTCTCTCTGAAAAATCGAAGCTTTTCTCAATCTCAAACTCATCCAAGACAATGGCATCATCTTCTTCAATCTTTCCAACTAAAAAATACAATGAAAAATTGATCATTACTGGATCATTTTTCCGACCTGAGCATTATCTACCTTTAGTTGATGGTTGCATAAATCTGGGGTTAATGACATTCCTAAGCCCTCCAATCTCAGGAATATGGTATGAAACCTTAATTGCATTCTGGAAAAATGCAAAATTCATGCCCAGCACGAAGAAGAGTGACCCAGATTGCATTGTGAGTACAAAATTTGGATGAATATTGGTTATCACCCAAAATCTCCTCAACAGATGCCTAAAACTCTCCGACACCAGTCCAGTAGATGTGAAGAAGAAGCAAATCGACATCAATGCGTTCTAGACTGAGATAGCCAGAAACCCAAGTAAGAGCAGCAAGAACTACAACTTTCCCAGGTCGGCACTCAAACGCCTTTTTGCCGAGTTTGCTCCCGTAATCACAAAAAACATTGAAGGGAAGAAGGTCTCCATGGAGAATATGACAGAGCTCAGAGTAAAATTGATGGCTATCATCTACCAAGGTATTCTTTTAACTGGTAACAGTTTATCTTCAACAGGTTGAAGGATCAAATTCAAGAGGAAATTGATCTAGGAATTATGGCACCAAGTAAAAACCAGCAAAATAAAGGTGATTTCTGGGAAAGGATATCCTATGGGATTCCTCTTCAACCCTTGTTCAACCAAGCAAAAGTGAAACCCATCTATGTGCATCCACTGCACAAGGCCAATGTGATGTTTACCTATGTTAAGGCCTCCCAGAAACCACAACCCACAACTGGAAGAAAAAGGAAACAACCTGAAAGCAGCAAGTCAGGAATTGGGAGAAGGACCAGATCTCAAACAGCACAAGAACAACAAGGGAGTCTACCCAGTAATAAGGATAGCCCCCTTGAAATCAGTGATGATGAAGAGAATCAATAAGAAGTAGCCTATCTGCAAGCAGGTGAAAGATACTATCTTACCCCATCGGAAGAAGAAGAGATTGAGGAAGAGGAAGAAGCTACTGAGGATGAAGACAAAGAAGAAGATGAACAAAAGGCAGGTGATCATCTTGAGGATGATCAATAAATGTTTGAGTTATCCGATGATGACTTGAAGCTCCAGGAGGTGATTTTCAAGAGCACCAGCAAAGCTGAACAACAGCCGAGTGAGCTAGCTGATCAAACTCACTCCGCTGATCCTGAAAACACCCCCAGCTTTCATCAAGAGGGAACACCATCTGAAGCAGTTGAGACTCCAGCACATGGAGAAGGAGGACAGTCCTCACAAGGACTTCGAGATACAAGTCAATTTCAACAATCTCTCTCTGATCATGAGATTGCAGAAGAAGCAGAAGAAAAACAAGAAGAAAAAGAAGAAGAAAATGAAAAAGGAGAAGAAAAAGAAGAAGAACATGAAGAAGAGAAAGAGGAAGAAGAAGAAGAGCAGGCTAATGCATATGCACAAGAAGATCAAGACAGAGCTTTCAATCCTGATATCAATCCACTGATTATGGACATGGAGAGGCAGTATTTGAGCAGACAAAATCTCAAAACTGCACTAAGGAGCAATGAAACCTCTATGAATCACAAGAATGAGGCTCTTATCAGTCATATCAAAGTTCAAGATGAAGTGATGGAGAGACAAGGAAACTTACTTTGCAATCTACAACATCTAATCCCTCACCATGTCCAAACAAATCTGGAATTACTGGCAGAAAAAACTTGATAGAAAACTCAATCCATTGGTGGACACATTGAATGAGCACACTGTTCAAATTCAAACTCTTGATGGCATTCTGGATGATTCAGGGAAGCAACTCAACACCCCCATCCAAGTATCCGAGGCAACCAATAAAATTATGGAAGATAGGTATGGTGCTGCCAAAAAGGGGGAAGGTAGCAATAAGCCTGAAAGCTCCATAGGAAAGGGAAGCCACACAAGCAAGATCAAGGGCACATGCTTTAAGAGAATAAGTAGCCCTTTAATAAACTTTTGCCTTTGAATAATTTTGAATGAACTATCTTATGCCCTTTATGGATGAATAAATTTTTTGAGTTTTATTCTGTTATTATTGTGAAAATTTGCATACTTATGTTGAGGTTTATGAGGGTTTTGGAATCATCAAAAAGGGGGAAATTGTTAGGAACATTTTATTATGTTTTGATGATGGTCATACTAGCTGTTATAGCAAGCCTGAATTAAGTCAGAAATCTCTGTATAAGTCTTTACTTAGAGTCTGACATGTTGTATAAGTTGAGTCAGACAAGTATTGTACTAGTTGATAGGATGGCTAAGTAAAACTGAAATCCGGCAGAGTAAAGGCAGCCAAGTACCAGCAGAGAAGCATGAAGACATATGGACTGACTTACAACCAAAGGTCTGTGATGACCTTGGGTAAGTCTAAGTTATATTACAAGAGATGAAACTCATTGTTTAAATATGGTGTACACTGATCTCACACAAATCAAGATCAGTGAAGTGCAAGAAATGCTTGAAAGATCAAGGAAACCAAAGGAAACAACAATCCGGTAAAGTAAATTGCCTACCGGCTGAGTAAGTAACACCAGTGAAGGAAGAAGCACATCAGCTAAGTGAGCAAATCTACTCAACTCATCACACAATGGTCAAGTAAAGGAACATCTAAGTGAGGCATATTGATAATGCTTTAAATGGTACCATTAATTATACCTATATTCACCCTGAATTCTGCTCAAGAGAGGATATATAGGCTCGTTATTTGTGGAATATGTGTTAAATTCTATGTGTGTGTTCCCAGGATCGTAATTCTGCATCTATGCTATTTTTCCGAGGTTTTGGTACTGTTTGGTCTCATTTTTCATGTTTTATAGGATGTATCAGACCTGGAGCATTAAAGAACGGATCTGGACTAGAAGAAGTATATTGGGCCAAGTGATTAAAGTCCAAGAAGAAGTCTGCTGAAAAAAAAGAGGAAAAGTCAGCCCGGTTTACCGAGGGCTAGGGCCGGTAAACCGAGGACTTGTGGAACATGAAATTGATTCTACCATATTATCTAGGTCGGTTAGGGTTTTAGAGAGTCATAAGTCAGTCATTGTATCTATATAAGGCCGCAATTACAGATTATTGTATAAGCTTTCATATTATTATTATTATCAAATCTCTTCAATACATTATAAATTGATGAAATAAAGTTATTCCAAGCTTTTGAGGAGTTAATTCTGGTTTTCTCCCTTTCTCTACCATCTCTAGCTTCAGTAGATTGAGCTAGATCTCCATTGTTGAAGGTATGAAGCTTTGAACGTTCCTTTTGGTCTTCAATATGGTAGATCTGTTCGTATTTATGTGTTTTAGTTAATTTGTATGTTTAAAGACCCCATGATTTACTTATTTTAATCGTATGTGAGCAATGTAGATCTATGAATAGGAAAAGCTGACCCCAGTAACCTGGCGGTCTATACCGGTTTACCGAGGCATTAATTAGAAAACCTAAAATTGGTATTCACTAAAGCTACGTTGATCGACATGTTTAATTAATAGTAGGTTAGATCTGGCCAATCTGCTTATTGTAATAGTAAATTAACGCAAAGAACTTGCAAGGTGAAGTGTTACTTTGGACATAGTCCGATGGACCCTAGGAACGTGTTGTTCAGTGTCGACAGCTGTTTAAGCGGGTTAGCGGTATGAGTTAGCGTTCGATATTGGAAATTCTAGTTCTTTATGCGTGTGGGCTGTTACGGACCAATTAAGGAGGGTAGCTTGCGTATAGATTGTCAACTATGTTGCACCGACACTCCAATATGGGTAACGTGCGCCGTATCCGACACGCGCCCGACACGACACGCGTCCGACACGCGCCGACACGGTGTCGGACACATGTCGGTTGATTTAAAATAATGTTAAATTAAATTTTAAAACCGACACGCCAGGGACACGTCCGCGACACGCCAGGGACACGGCAAGGACACGGAGCGACACGTCCCGGACACGGGGGGACACGTTCCGACACGGCTATTTATATTTTTTTAATATTTTTTGTATATATATATATATATATATATATATATATATATATATATATATATATATATATATATATATACTACGTGTCCCCGGCGTGTCGTGTCCTATATTTTTGAAAGTTGCCGTGTCGCCGTGTCCGTGTCGTGTCGTGCGCCGTGTCCGTGTCGGTGTCCGTGCAACATAGATTGTCAACTACCATTGTCGGAGTAGATAGGGTTAGGAGTTGCACCCGTAGCTGATGATAATTAAATCAAACGCTCGCTCGATTAATTTAAGGAAATTATGTGGGGAAGTAAACGTAACGATTAACTAATCCAAGTTAGTAGATCGGTGAGAAGAGGGGGAGAAATACCAAGTTTCTTTATGTTTATTGTTGGTCAATGACCGTCTTTATGTTGCTTCTTAATTAGGTTATAATCGTTTATAGTTAAAGTTGCATTTTCTCTGTGGGATCGACCTTGACTCGCATTTACTATACTACGATGTACCTAGTATTCTTGCTAGTAATATCGACGTTAGTGACTTACACGCGATCAAGATTTTGGCACCGTTGCCGGGGACAATGGCCAATTTTAAAGATAAAAGTTTTAATTCTGATTAAGAAGTCGTTTTTTTATTTTATTTTATTTTGAGTCTTGAGTCATTCTAGATCCAACCTACACGTGTTAATCTGCCAGAATAAGAAATTTTAGGTCCGGTTTATGGTGGTTTACCCCCGGGTTACCGAGACCTAGAAAATCGAATTTTGAACAGTCTTTGTTATTCTGAGTTATTCCCTGTTGATTTTAGTTATTAGGTCTGCAACAGTTGGGATCATGCCCAACTGAAGCGGAAGTTGCTAGCCCTTTTCTTTGTTTTATTTTGTCTCTTTTGCAGTTAGATCAGAACACTTCAGAGATTCGATCAAACCAGAGTTGACAAAGAGCAAACGAGTCAAGAAATATGCCTCGAACAATATTGAACATCGCACCAATCTCCATGTACCCTGGATCAGAAGCCAGAGATCATTATGAAGCAGGTGGAGAAAGAGAAAGAAGCAATCAAGCAAGAGCTTGAAGAGAACTTAAGGGAGTATAATACGTATCGTCTAGCTAAGTTCCCTATCGAGTTAATTGACATATTATCTTCGGATTATGATTCTGATGAACTTGAAGAGGATCCTGACACGATGTTCTCTGAGCCTGAGGATTACCCAGACTCAAACACCGTGGTGAAATTAGGAGACCCTGGCTCGTTCCGACTTCCAATTTCTGTTAATGGTATATCAGTATGATTAGGTCTCTGCGACTCTGGCTCGAGTTGCAACATTCTACCTTTTTCCCTTTGCCAAAAGATTAAGCTTCCGGTCATTATGAATCAAACCAGAACCATGACTTTCATTGATAGAACTAGAGATATGCATGCCGGTCTGCTTAGGAAGTGCACGATTAAGTCAGGAGGGTTCACTTTTCCAATTGATTTCACGGTTATAGACGTACCAGAGGACCCAAGTACCCCAGTATTGTTAGGAAGACCTTTCTTAGCGACGAGCGGAGCAGTCATGGATTTTGATAATGGGGAGATCACTTTGAGGTTGAATAATGATGCAGTATCTTTCAAAATCTTAGAGCCCCTAGATAATAGGCCGGAAAGTTGCAAGATGGCTTATGATTCCGGAAAGGTGGAAATTATGGAGATAGAGAAGGAGGGGTAAAAGCATCGAGAGGGTGTAGTAGAAACCGTTGAGCAAGAATTCATGAGACTAATGCTTAGAGAGAGAAGATAAGGACCACAACAAGACGCTTACGGAAGCTAGTCCTTCCGTATTGCGTAGTGATGGAATTGAGCCTAAATCAGGAAATGTAAAGTCCTTGGGTATAAAATTTAAATCTCGACGCAGAGGTAGACATAGTACGCAAGATAAGAGAGAGAGGCATGCTAGGAAGAGAGCTCAAAAAGGTCGAGCTGGCGAAGAGAGAGAGGCATGCTAGAAAGTCGAGCTGGCGACTATAAACTCAGAACTATTTCTTTAAACCCTTTGGTAGATTAGGAATGAATAAAAGTAGCTGGATGAAGGGATTAGCTTTTTTTTCATCCAACTGCACCCTTAGGCTTGAAACCGATGGATGTTGGGAAGGTTTTTTTTACTCGTTGTGGATTCTAGTGAAATAGGTTATGATCGAGTCGGAGATAACAACAGAAGGAGTAAGAGGCTAGTCAATTTGAGGTCAGAACTGAGCAGAGAGGTTGAGCAAAGTGTGCAGTGAAGGAGGACAGAGAAATCTAGGAAAAAACAGTCCCGGGTTACCTCCGGGTTACCGAGCATGGATTTTCAAATTTCTGAGTGTCAGTTTATAAAGCTGAATTTTTAAAGACACGTGGAGGGCACACGTTGTATCAGAGACTGCCAGTCAGCAAAAACCGTCCCATTTTCCCTTCTTTTAAAAATTTTCATCCTTTCCCACACTCCACCATAACTCCACCTCAATCCCATCAATCACCCCCTCAAACCCCTCACCCTAATTACTTCTCTACCCACTATCCCACCAAATCCTTCCACCTTCCATCATATTTCCTATTTGAACCACCCTTTCACCACCATTATCATCATTCTCATCTATCATCATCTCCTCAAATCACCAAACATTCTTCCATTTCTCCTTCTTCCAAAAATCCGACCACCATCACCACCACTATCACCATAATACCTCCACCAAAGCCAAAACCTTTTTCCATTTTACCAACCCAAAAAAAAAACATTTTCTCACCCCTGCTGCTGATTTGCAGTATCTCTGCAAGGTGAGGTGCTGCAATTCTTCTTCTTTCATCAGCAGGGCACTGTCCGAGAAAGAAATCAGAAAAATTTAGGCCGGTAAATCGGAAGTACCTGCCGGTTTACCGAGGACCTTTTAGAATCAAGACATCGCCTTTGATTCTCGTTATCATCCAGGATGGGTCCAAAGCATAGCAGAACCACCCTTCGTCCCAGTGGTTATCAGAGCATATACGGAGATGCTAACCCCTTGGTAGATGGGGTTGAGCAATTTCATTCATTGGAGATCTAAGAATTGTTCTAAGGGCATTGGAACGCAAGACCTGTTGCTCGAGAATGGGGCGTAAAACTGGACGATTGCGGAGAAATCTTGCGCCGAGCCCTACAAATGCAAGATATATTGGATATGTCTGAGGCACCGACACTGTTCAACGCCACGGTTTAACCCAGGAGACATATTTGCAATGTTCCGTGGTGTTAAGATTGATTTTTCTATTGAGCGGATAAATGGTCATTTTAGGGTTCGAAATCCACTTGTGGGCTCAGACGAGTATACATCCTCGACTAATGTTGAAGATATCGAGAGGATGAGCATGATTGCTGATTACTTTGGGGTGCAATGGAAGCGTAACCCCATAGGAACCCCCACCATCTTCTTAGAAAGTGAATTATCCTAGGATCGGAAGATGGTCAAGATATTTGTTTGTGCCCGCCTTTTACCGACCAAGAACACGGTATCTGTCACAACCAAGAGGGTGGAGTTAATGTTCTATCTGGAGCAGGGATCTCCAGTCAACATTGGTCTACTGATGCATAGCCGTATTCACGAGCTTGCCGCCACATCTGAGCGTGAACAGTTGCCTTACAGACCGATGATTGACATGTTTGCTTTGGAGGACGAGGTGAAAATTCTCGTCAGTGATGATTTTGGTGGAAATAAAATTTATGTTTTGATGATGATTCATCACTTAATCAATTATTGTTCTTAAACCCCATTGATGAAGTGTCATAACTAGCTGTTATAGTGCAAATCAAAAAGATCTCTAGAAATCATTGTATAGGATTTAATAGAGTCTGATAGTTGTATAAGTTAATCAGACAAGCACACTAATAGTTCTAGGTTCAGAACTGAGAAAATGAGAAACTGAGTTCCCAACTGAAACTGACCATGAGTACTCCAACCTCAAATCGAGGATCGGACTCGGCTTATGAAAGAATCAAAGAAGGTAAGTTCGTTGAGGACACACAGACTCGGCTTGGCTTATCTAAAAGATGTAAGAACCGAGGTTCAAACTCGCTTATTGAAGACAAGAATCGAGGTTCAAACTCGCTTATGTAGACTAAGTCGAGACTACAAACTTAGACTTCAGGCAAGTCTGTGATGACCTGAGCTGACTTTATGGATCTTGTATGAAGGACTAAGAATCATAAGGACAATGATATCTTAGATGATCAATTGAAAAAGGTGTACTATGATTAAGTAAATAATAATCGATGAAGGATGAAATCTTGAGATTTTGAAGAAGAGTAAAACTCGCTTAATGCTCTTGAAAACTGGAAACTGACCAAGTCTTATTAAATCAGTTTTGGAACTGGAAATAAGTAAAACCGATGAAGAATCAGACCGTTATAAATCAAGCAATTTTATTGGTCTGTAAAAGTGTCCTTTCTGACACTGACATACAAAAAGAAAAGCAGGACCACTAACGGCTAGAAGGATTCAAATTCAAATGAACTAACCGTTATAGAAACCCCTATAAATAGATCTTTTCTACAACAAGAAGAGTGTGGAATTCTAAGAATCAATCTAGCCAAGAAAGATCAAATTAAGGGGAAAAGTAATCAAAAAGAATTCCTGCTATATACTTAATTGCATGATCAAGAAATTTCTTCAAGTGTTAATAAGCTTTCAAAGAAGAATCAAGATCAATCATTTGAAGACAAACAGAGCCGTGCATAACTTTTATAGCTAGAAGAAAAATCTCAAATCACAATTGAATCATAGTTATTGATTCAAGTCTCAACTTTGATCTTATCAAAGGTTTAGACTGTGAAACACCAAGAAGGTGTGAAGGACAGTTGAGGTGCAGTCAGGAAGACTGTGTTTGTGATGAGCTGGTGAAGAGGCAATTCAACCCTCTAAGGACCAGTGTAGCAAGCTTAGTTTAAACATCCATCCTACTTGTTGAAGACTAAAGCTGGAAGATTGTGAAACTAGGGATTAGTCAAAGACAATCAAGTGTCTAGAATTTACTTTGTGTCTTGTAACTGTAAACCTCAAGGACATAGTGAATTTGGCCTCCTACATCACAGGGGAAGAGAGGACTGACAAGATTACACCACCTGGAACCTCTATAATTCTTGTTTACTTACATTACGCATTTACTTAATGCATTATAGTTATATTCATCTAGTTCACATACTCTGCAAACACAAGAAACTGAGTCAGCATATCAACTGATAATTCATATTTTACAAAGGCTTAATTTAATCCGCTGCCGGTTAACTCAGTTAAGGATAAGTCAGTTTTTGACTTAGACTCAGCTAAGTTAGCTTAACTCCGCACAAGTTTTAACTGAACCATAAAAATCTAAAATCCAGTTTTTAGGGACAAGTTTATTCACCCCCCCCCCTCTAAACTTGTGTTAGCCTTTCCATGCGACCAAAAATTGGTATCGGAGCAAATCTTCAACTCTGAAGAGATCTCCGATTGGGCTTTATCAGTTTAAGTAACTGGCCACCAGTTATTCCGATACCAACAATTGGTATCAGAGAAGTGCTTCTGTTCAGTTCAGATCCATAGATGAATCTCAACCTCAGTTGTTTGCTTAAGTCTTTAAAGTTTTTCAAAACTGCATCATGGAATCACACAATCATTTTAGAAATATACTTAGTTGTTCGTTTTTAAGATTTGATGACTATAAAACTAAATTTCAGGCTCTTATTGCTGAAACTCAAGGAAAGCTGATGGAGAAATTCATTGATGAATCATCCCCCACAAACAATGAAGATAATGCTGAAATATTACCTTTAAGATTTGGTGGAAATGATCATGGTGAAAGTGATGAAGAAATCATACTTCTTGGAACTGACCCAGTAAGCAACAGTACTGGATTGGATAAAGGGAAGCAAACATTAGAAGATGAAGAAGCTAGAACTGAAAATTTATCTATCAAACATCATGAGGTAAATGCTTCTACATCCAACACTCACACTGCCATGAACAATCATAGAAATGAAGATTTCAATAAAACCTTTGACATACTCATAAAGGAATTAGAGGTAATTCGAAAGAATTATGAGAATGTCAAAAAGGAAAAAGATCTATTGAAAACTGAAGTTCTAAGATTGACTGCGGATATCAATCTTATCAAGGCTAATAATAGAACTAAGGAGACTTGCTCAACTGATGAACTAACAGAGGTAATAAACATCAGAGAATCATCAGTTGATCCAATTCCCAACGTTCAGTTCAAACCTGGAAAACCATTTGGAGACAGATTAGGTTTAGGGTTTGATAGTCAGCAAATTTCTAAGTTCAGACCTAGTACAGTTGCACCTAAGTTTGTAGCTGCACAACAGTCAAGAACTAAGAAAACTGACAAAATTAGAACGATAATTACTCAGCTCAGTCTCAACTCAAAATCGACAAAATCAGAAAATCGATCCAAGGGCAAACAGAAAATCGAAAGATTTTATAGAAAGTATCGAGGATCGAAGGCGAAAAATCGATCGTCAGAGATCACCAAAAAGAACATTCAAGTCATATTCACAAAAGAATGAAGATCATTCATGGAATAATAGATTCAGGAGGAAAGGAAGACTCTTTCCTACTGATGAAGACTGGAATGGACCTATGTTTACTCAGTTTCACAAAAATGAAAAGACGTTCGAGTCAAGAAAGCAGAATTTTGTGCAAACTGACCATACTCAGCCGAAAAATCAAGATAGGTATAAAACTGACAATTCATCTAAGACTTACAGGAACATGAAAACTAATCAAAAAGGACCCAAACAGATATGGGTACCAAAAAGATCTGAATTTGTTTTGTAGATAAAAGCTGACTTGTAAATCAAAACTGAGTTTTGGAACTGATCTGAACGGACAACTGACTCAAAGTTTGGATAAGATCGAAGCTAGACCTTTACAGCTGGAGATATACCGTATCAACTAATACAAGCTACTAATGAACAGTCGTACCCTACACACATCTCAACCGTTCACCTTTTCCACTCACCGCTTTTTCCGTAATTCAACGTTTGACAAGATTAATGACAAGACGTTTTATTACCCACCCAGATTTTACAACCACCAAATCTACCACTTATAACTAACCTTGTGACTTACCTAAAAACATTTACACTCTATTATCTCTTTATAATCCATCTGGTGAAAGAATTTGCTCTATCTTCATTTTCTCCAACAATCTGAATTAATGGCCTTAACCAGAGTTGAACCCGGAATGATCATATCTCTAGATCAATTTGTGGCTAAATACACAGATCAAACTCTAGCCAAAGAAATCGCAGACAAAATCAAGAAAATCAAAGGATTGGAGCAAGTATTCAACATAAACCTGAAGAATGTGTGCCTGGACAACATCGGTGATTTTTTTGAATTTGGAAGAAAAAGCATTGAAGATGAGGATGTACTTACTTACACCACGCATGTCAATGGAAAAGAGATCAAGGTTACAGAGAACCTTATAGCAGACATTTTCGGTTTTGAGAAATCTGGATTCACCTCAGTTCTCAAAATATCTAAAGAACAGTGAGAGAAACTATGGAAAGACAATGCTATCTAAGGAGATTCAAATGTATTACTGTCTGGATCAACAGGGCTGCTCAAACCTGAATTCGTTTCTTGACAAAGATGCTAGAAAATTGCGTAGTTGGAAACGCGGGCAATTTCAGTAATCTATCCGGCACTAAGATAGATCTACTTTATATGATTTGGTTCGAAGAGAATTTCAACTGGCAAAGATATATCTTCGATCAATTGGTCGCTCAATCTTCTGATGTACCCAAAAAGAAGAATGCTGAGAAGAAATGGAGGTTTTATCTCAAGAAGACTCTTACTCTCCTAGCCCAAAGGATTATTGACCATTTTGGGATTGCAAGAAGAAAGGAAACTACGGTTGTTGATGGCAAAATTGCAGCCAAGGAAGAAAAATCAAAGAAAAGGAAAGTAGAGGTTCTGAAACTGAACCCAGGAAGAAAAGGAAGAAGTCTTCCAAGAAAACTGAAACTACAGCTGAAGCGCTGGAACATCTTGAAAGACTGAGAGAAAGGAAGAGGAAACTTGAAGAAGTTACAACCAGACCAGTTACTGAGTTAACAGTAGTTACCTTCACCAACAAAGTCAGCCACCTCAGTTGTTGAAAGTCAAGGGAAGAAATCCAGAACTGAGGAAACCCCCACCAAACAGATCGTTGCTGAAGTAGAACCTATTGTTGAGGAAGTACCTGTTGAAGAGTCAGCAAAGAAGCTGTTCCATCACTACCAGAAACTGAAACTCAGGGGGAACAAACCCTGAGAGCTGATGTTGATAATAAAGAGACGGATAGTGATGAGGAATTGATTGGACCCGGTGTGATCAAAATGCTTAATCTGATATCTTTATCAAGATCTACACCACAAAAGTCAGCATCCAGAATTGAATATGAGGAATCTATCAAAGAACTGAAAGATTCTTAGTCACAAGAAAGAGAAGCTGCTGAAGTTGAATCAAGACCCGTACAAGTCATCACTCTGGATGAGCTTGTCGATGAACAAGAAGTAGTTCCAGAAGATAAGAAAGAAGAGGAATTAGTTGCTGAACTGATTATTGAACCAGCAAAAGATTAGGTTGTTGAACCAACACCTGAAGAGGAACCATTCTTTGAATCGAACTTGGAACAGTTGTAGAACAAGTTGCTGAAGTAGAACTTGTTACCGGCCAAGTAAAGTTGAAATCGAATCGCCATCTCGCCTCCTTTGATTGGAATCAAAACCACTTTGATCCCGGCTTGTAGGCGAGGGGGAAGCCAACAAAACTGATCAGTTTGAAACTGAAGTAGCTGAAAGATTTGTGGCACCTGTGGAATCTGTCTTGGAGATTCCAAAAGAAAGAGAAGTAACCGCAACACCATCTGAATCATCTGTAAATATTGGATAACTAATTGTAGCTAACTGCAAGAGACTGTATGCTTATCAGAATTGGAAACTCATCTTCATTTCTAATCAGAGAAGTCAGTTAGCTGAAATGGAAATCATAGAGAAATGGGTGTTCAGTCTCCACAACATCAATCATCTGTCCGAGCTGATCAACACTGATGAATTTTTGAACAATGGATATGCGTTGATCAGAGATAGTTATTGGAAGAGAACTGCTGTAGGAGAGAGTTCTGAGAAAGATGACAATGATGATGATGATGATGATTCTCAAGGAGATCTTGATTTACAAAAAGGGATTCTCGCCTCTCTACAAGACAAAGAAGGAGCAAATGATGTTACTGAAGAAGGATCATCTGCAGAAAGTTCAGATGACAGTGAAGAAACTGAAACTGACTCTGACGGTCAGTCTGAAGATCAAGAAAAAGAAGGTTATCAGTCTCCAACTGATCAAACCGTGCTTGAGATTGCAAAAACTGAAGCTGATAAAGCTTGTGAAGAATCTGATGATGAGTTCAATGTGTATATTTCACCAGTTAAAGACGTTGATTAGTCAAGTCTAGATGAAATAAGAAGATAGCCTAAGGAGAGAAGGAAATCTGTGGATTACAAAGAGAAACTTAAGCAGATTGCTTCTCCTCTTAAAGAAGCAAAAGTAGCTGAAACTGAAAAAGACAAAGTTGAAGAAAAGAAAGCTGAATCTAAAGATGATGTACCTACATAAGCTGACACTATCAAATCTTACTTCAATGAGCTTATAAACATTCAGAAAAAGGACTTAAGTGTGTTCGGAAATGTTCTGAAGGCAATGGAAGACAGCAAAAATGAAAGAGAAAACATGGAGAAGAGGTTAAACAGTGTCAAATCTGACTGTCATGATACTCTAATCATAATCAGAAAGGCAACCATTGAATCCGAGGCAAGAAAAACTGAGACCCAAGGAATATGGGAAGGCATTCTTAACAATGTAGTTGATAGACTGATCTTATTAGAGAATGCATGGAGAGACTCAGTTGTTGCACAAACCATTTTGGCATCAAATCAAAGAAAGACCTAAACTCATACATTAGGAGCTTGTTCAACAAAGATGATGTCACTAAGAGGGAAAGTTTGGACTTGTTAAAAGCTGTTGGACTTATTTCTATGTTTTGATGATGAGTGCCAGACTAGCTGTTATAGTGCAAAGGCAAAAAGATGTCTAGATCAAATGTATAGGTTTATTAGAGTTTGATTTATGAATAGGTTTGATCAAACAAGATCAGAATAGTCACCGATTTATATCAATGAGATCGTCTTTATCAAGATAGGTAGATAGGTCAAGAGACTAGTTAGAACCTCGCTCAAGACCGGTGCATCGAGGGCTCAAACTCGCCATGTATACTAAGGATCAAACTTAGTAATTAAAGTCAAGGATATGGAATCGAAATTTAGGCAAGTCTGTGATGACCTAAATCGATTACATATACCTTGTGTACAAGGTCTAAGTTCCATAAGTTGGATGATGTTTGGAACTTGGTTATGATTAAAGGTGTAATCTAACTTCACAAGTAAAAGTTAGATAAAAGAAATCAGCTGCATTGTATTTTACACACAAAGAAATTGTCGTTCAAAGATCGATAGTATTACAAAGATCGATGAACCTGCTGATAATATACCTAGATTAATTCAAGATTACATTGGAAGATTACATGGAAAATGACAGCTAACAACCTCCTCGACTTATAAAAAAATCAAGTGGTTGAGATTAAAAGGACGCTGGGATGATTCAGATTTTATCCAATGGATATAAGTTAAGGTGACATGATCGCACTATCAAAAAGGAATTCGATGCAGTTGTCGATTATGAATAAGTGATGTAAAGCAAGTCAAATGGGACAGAACCAGGAACGGCTACATTTGAATTTCAAATACAAGTCACATGCATTCCCACCTATAAATAGAGGACTCCAAACTCAGAAAATAATGATGAAAAATTGATAAACTTTTAAGAGATATTTCTGAGCTGCAAAACACCCTGCTGAACTTACTGAACTTAAAGCTACTGATCCAAAGAAAATCTTCAAGTGTATTATGTATTCAAGCTACATCAAGTATACACACTTGAAGACTGCAAGCTGCTGATTATATCATCCTAATCAAGTCACCAGAATCGAATCATTTACTTGATTCATTCTTTATTTCATAAAGAACTCAATAAGACAAAGAAGAAACAGCTGTGTGAAAGATCGTTGTTTGTGGTGGAGCCGGTGAAGAGGCAATCCTACCTTCAAGGACCAAGTGGAAGACTTAGGAGCAAAGAATCCTACATGTTCCCGGGCCAGCTTGTGAAGCCATAGTCATTGGTGAAGGACAAGCAACCTTAGGAATCTTTGTAATAAATTACATCAAAGATCTCTAGTGAATTACCTCCAACATCACAGGAGAAGAGTGGACTGACAGGATTACACCACCTGGAACCACTATAAAATCTACCTACTTACTTTCTGCATTTACATTCTGCACTTAGTTTATTATACACATCAATCTACTGAATCTAGCAACTGAAATCACACACATACACTACTGAGTATCTAATACTTAGTATCGTATTTAACAACAAGTAATAAGGCTTAATTTTGATATAATTCCGCTGCATAAATTTAGTAAACTAAATCACGGCCAGACTATCGAGGATCAAGAGGCTATCGAGGTATCATCGACTCATCGAGGATCAAGCAGATCGCTGGTTGCTAAATTTGTTAACTCCAAAAGTTTTAAGTGTTAAGTTTATTCACCCCCCCCCCCTCTAAAATTAACCAAAGCCTTTTCAAGGGACCAACAAAAGCCAATGCAGCTGACATGCCTCAACTTCTTGAATGTATTGAAGAGAAACTGGTTGAACTGAAGAAAGCTAGAGGAGAGTTCACTGATGAAGAAATGAAACTCATAGCCAAGTTCTCAGAACCAGCTGAGAAAATACTGGCTCTAGACTCTCAAATGTACAACGTCATCAAAGATCTACCGATTCAAGAGGGAGTATCAAGGGAACAAGCCTTAAAGTCTTTTCTACATATGAAAAAGTTCTTGTTCATTATTGGATCAAACTAGGTAAATGGGAGAAAGACGGCACTTTGAATAAGGCATCAGATGAAGTTGAAAAGACTGAATCAGAGTTTGTTTAGAAATTACTGAGGACAGCCACCGGTGAAAGACTAATGAGATCTATTTTTGTTTTTGTTGTGTTATTTAAAAGCAAGTTTTTTAGCAAGCACAGTATGACAGATTCTTGGAATATTTGGGCGAATATCCAAGGAGTGGAATGCACAGAAACTAACCTAGCCAGGAAAGAAGATGCTGAAATCTTTGATAAGCAAATTGGTCAAGGAACTGGAAAAGAAACCGGAAATTAATTTCTTTTCATGTATTTGTATTTTATTACTCGGTAACTCAGTTATCAATAAGATCTCAGTTTCTCAGTTCTTTGTGTTTTCGTTATTTTATTTTGTCTATGTCTTTTTGCATTGTTTTTAAGAAGGGTATTGACATCATCAAAAAAGGGGAAATTGTTGGAAATAAAATTTATGTTTTGATGATGATTCATCACTTAATCAGTTATTGTTCTTAAACCCCATTGATGAAGTGTCATAACTAGCTGTTATAGTGCAAAGCAAAAAGATGTCTAGAAATCATTATATAGGATTTAATAGAGTCTGATAGTTGTATAAGTTAATCAGACAAGCACTGTAATAGTTCTTGGTTCAGAACTGAGAAAATGAGAAACTGAGTTCTCAACTAAAAATGGCCAAGAGTACTCCAACTGAAACTGAGGGATCAGACTCAGTTATGAAAGAACTGAAGAAGATAAGTTCGCTGAGGGACACAGACTCAGTTGGCTTATCTAAAAGACAGAAGAACTGAGGGTTCAAACTCAGTTATTGAAGATAGAAGAACTGAGGGTTCAAACTCAGTTTTTGAAGACTAAGTCGAGACTACAAAGTTAGACTTCAGGCAAGTCTGTGATGACCTGAACTAACTTTATGGATCTTGTATGAAGGACTAAGAATCATAAGGACAATGATATATTATATGATCAATTGAAAAGGTGTACTCTGATTAATTCAATAATAATCAGATGAAGGATAGAGTACTAAGATTTTGAAGAAGAGTAAAAACTCAGTTAATGCTCTTGAAAACTGGAAACTGACCAAGTCTTGTTAAATCAGTTTTGGAACTGGAAATAAGTAAAAATGAAGAAGTCAATTTAAGCTTTTGGGGGAGATGGTAGTTCAACATGGTATCAAAGCCAATATGAGACCTTTTTGAAAAAAAAATTCGGACAGAACAAGTTCACGAAGAAGCTTAGACAGGGCTTCAGTAGTTTGACATCAACCATGGTCACATCAACTGTTGATACGGAAATTTTTTTAGGTGGTATGATAAAAGAAGAAAGGGATGCTACCATTATGTTTTGGGTCCTGTCTGAGGATCGGGGATGGGGGAAGTAGCCTGATTTTACCGAAAATATTTGTACCCATTGTAACCGAGAAGATCACGATGAAACGATGAATTTTCAACTGCACGGTCACATCATTTGGTGGGGTGACAAGCCTGGGGGTGGCCGGGGTTATGGATTTGCGGTAGAAAGGCCGGGCAAGGATGGCCTATTGTCGTGGTGGAGCAGATCTGTTGCCATCCCAGCCACGAGCAAATAACGTAGGTCCTGGTTGTACTTTAATGACCTCCAGTATCCCAACCGCGCGATGATGAATGGATGACCACCGCCGGTCTTCTTACGGGATGGCTCATCGGATCGATGATGGAGCATGCTCTTCTTGAGATTGTTGGTCGTGATATCAAGCGTTTCACGATGGAAAACACTTGAAGATCTTTTCAATAGCCATTCGTGAGGCTCGGATTCTTGAATTCAAAGATGCCCTCACCAAAACCACCAAAGGGACAAAAGCATGGCGGACCATTTTGCCCAGATGAAGTCCTTTGCGCATCAATTAGTCGCCGCAGCTACCCCGCCTCCAAGTCGGAGCCGATTCTTGCTACTTTAGGCGGTCTAGACAAGGATTACGAAAAAGGCCATCGCCAATATCACCTCCAGAGTTGGATCTCGACCGGCGAAAGTTCACCGGCCCCGATTTCATATGAATGCCTGATTGCTCGATTCAACCATGTACAGATCCGACACTACACAATTGACTACACACTTTGCTTCTTGGTCCAATTCAAATCGACACCAAGACCTCGTGAAATTCCTATCAATCAAACCCTAACCGAGGAAGAGGCCAATCTGTATGAGGAAGGAACATATGACGAGGTGGTCGGAGCTCCAAAGGGTTTAGGAAGAGGAATGGTTTGCCAACTCATTGCAAAACCGACACATAACACCAATTTGTTGGCATAGGTTTGAAGAGGATTTCAATCCAAATGGAACTCAAACCACTCAAACACAGCAGCATAAAGAATCTCAAAACCCTAGACAAGTGTCAGCTTATCTTGCTACACCACAATCTGCCAATGATCAGGCATGGTACCTGGATAGTGGTGCATCCAATCATGTCACATCCAACCTCAAAAATCCTCTTCACCTACAGATTTCTTAGTGTCACCCCCTCTGTCCTCAGTTGGATCTAGTCAGTCTTATGTTGATGCCAATGTATGGCACAATAGGTTAGGTCATCCCTCAAAGAAGGTCTTAGACCAAGTTCTGGTGCAATGTAATAGTTCTGTTTTTAATGAAATGAGTTTCTGTGAAGCCTGCCAATTTGGCAAAGGCCATGCTTTACCTTATTTTCCTTCTAATTTTCATGCTTCTAATGTTTTAAATCTTGTACATTCAGACATTTGGGGTCCTGCACCCTTAAAATCAACTCATGTTTACATATACTACATTCACTTCATTGATGACCATTCTCGTTTCACTTGGATATACCCATTTAAACTAAAATCTGAAGCATCTTCTATTTTTCTTGAATTCAAACAGCTTGTTAAAAACCAATTTAGCACTACCATTAAGTGCCTTCAGACTGATTGGGGAGGGGAATACATGACTCACCCCAATCTTGAAACAACATGGTATCCAATTTAAGCATCCTTGCCCTCACCTTCATGCTCAAAATGGCAGAAGTGAGAGAAAACACAGCATATCATGTAACTAGGTCTCGACTTTACTTGCCCAAGCCAAAGATGCCCCTTTGGTATTGGTGGGAAGCCTTTCAACATTCTGTGACCCTTATCAACATCCTCCCCACTTCCTGTCATGCACCATAAGTCACCTTTGTTGAAAAATGAGCCCCAGCTTGCTATTTAAGTTTGATTAATTTTCATTATATTGCTCCATAAGTGACTTTATAAGCTACATCCGTCACTAACGAGCCATGAAGCGTATAAAGCTTAAATCAAATGGCAAAAATATGTTATATAAGTTTTGCAGGTTTTTTTAATGGTTTTGATTAAAATAAATTAAGTTTAGTAATTTACTGTAAATTATTTAATTTATTAAATAATTTATTTTAAAATATTAAATTAAATTTATTTTATTCTACCTAAATATTCTACATTCTCAGCAAATATGGACCTCGGCAATTTTTCTTTTGCTCACCTTAGGCCTTATATGATAATATCCTCTTGGACTTTAAATTTGTCTAGTCCAATCCCCAATCTTTTATCTAGCCCAAATTTTGGTCCACTACCTAAACCTAATATTCTACCATATAACCAAAACATAAGAATCCCTCCATCTAATCTTTGCTACCGACTTTCCCCTTCTTTCGGCTCCTTCCCAAACCTTCAACTTTGACCAAACTCTTCCATTTCCTTAACTGCAACCTTTTGATAAATATGTTATCTTCTCACACCCGATATATCCTTTTGACCTAGTCTTTTCTTGCCATCTCCCTATCCCGTTTTTATCTCAACCAAAACAGATAATGCCTCTCGGTTGGTTGATGAAGGAGTCAAGATTGTACAGCTTGGATTTCCGGTTTGAAGAGCCTGATTTTTCGGGAAATTTGACCACGAACTGAGAGTGTTTAACACTCAGTGATGTTTCGGTCTGACCATAAATTGGTCCGGTTTAGTGGCTCAGGGCCGGTTTGACTGAGTCACATGACGGTTCGGGTTGCCTTCCGGTTTATAAGATTCTCGAGTTGATTGATTTTTCACAAATCAAAATCGTAATCAATGCGCTACTGCATGGGTCAAGATTGGGTATTTATATATCTATTTTAAAATATATAATTTTTGTATTATAAGTTTATTAAAAAAAATAAAACAAAACTTTCGTTTTATAGATGCAGTCAAAAGTTTTTTTTTTTGCAGTCACTAATCTTTCTTCCTAGTACATTTGTTTTAGAAATATAATAATAGTATTAAAAAAAAGGGTACAGCAGTAACGTTGCATTTTTTTTAATTTTAAATAAAATATAATAATATCTTCTAAAAAGGAAAGAAGAACGTTGCTTGCCTGTATTTTCAGCTTTTAAAAAAAAAAAAAAAAAACGTTTAAAAGAATGACCCATCTTTTGTGAAGTTTTTGTTAAGATTAAATCCTGAAAATTTGCATAATCTGTTTGTGAAATTCAAATTTTGAAGTTATCTACTCCAAGCTTTGACTATAAATACCCTGGTGATACATTAACAGGATTAGCAATATAGCAATCCAACATTTTCTCCTCTCTAAAATCTTTTCTCTGCATTTTCGTGTGTGAAAGTTGTTGGTGTAAATTCATCACTGGTTCAATTATTGATCAGTGGCTGAATTTTGGAGAATCTTCATTGGTGTAGAAACTCAGTGGTAGATTCAATTGGCTTGCTGGTACAATCTTTGAGGTGCTGCATTTTTTCTGGTATCATTTTGATTCAGAGTCACTTCTTTGTTCAAGTTCTTTCTATATTATTTTCGCCAGAGTAGGTAATTTATTTGATTAATTGTTCTTTACTTGTAAACTGAGTTGTTTTGTTAGATCAGATTTTTATTCAAATTAAAGTGTGTTTGTCTATCTTAAATTTAAGTGGTTCAGAATTAAAGTTTGACTATTTCTCCTGATTTGATATATCAAGGTGAAAAGTCTAGTGAGGACAAATACTTTAATTTCTGGTACTGTTAATTTGGTGATAGACTCCTTTTTAATTTGGTATTATACTGCAATGTTGTTTTTATCCCCAATAAATTGTTACCTTTTTGGTTGTATTAAGATTAATACACTGTTAAATATTTTGAATCTGCAAAGATTCATATATTGTGTATTTTTCTTAATAAGTCCAATTTAATCCCTTGTGTATTTTTAATTTTGAGCAAGTTTTGAATTTATTGTATTCTCTGTATTAAAAAAATATCTGTGATAATACTTGCTTATTTGATACACATAGGTTGCTTATCTTAGAAAGATAAAAATCTTCAATTTGATATCCTGTGTTGACAGTGTTGTGCTACTTGCTTTATTTTGAAAAAGATTTTTGTCACTTAGGATTTAATTTTGCATATTAGAAAAGACAAAAAAAATTTAATAATAATTGTGGTTTTATCCTAGACTTTATTTTTAGAATATTATTTGTGTTGAAATTGAACTTAAGGCTGCATATTAGCAACACACCATAATATTTGATCACTTAGGTAAAACTACTCGCTTCTAATAATCACTTAATCTCTTCCGCGGTTTAGGTGTTTAGGATTCGCAGTAGTAACTCGATTTGAATTAAAAGTGGTAGAAAATTTAAAAACGGTACAAGTTCTTTCACCCCTTAGAACTTGGTTATGCATTACGATCCAACAACCTTATGAAGTTCTTTTCCATCAGACCCCTGACTACACATTCCACAGAGTTTTTGGTTGTGCATGTTACCCCCATATCTGCCCTTACAATCCCCACAAATTTTCCTTCCATTCCACCCTGTGTGTCTATCTTGGCACTTCCCCTTCTCATAAAGGTCATCTTTGTCTGGATCAGTCTGGTCGGATTTACATCACCAAGAATGTCTCCTTCAATGAAACCAGCTTCCCCTTAAAAAATGGCTTCCTTTAAGGCTCTTATAGATCCATTCACTATGATATTACACTTAGGTCTTTCCCTTCCACATGAGTACCTCCCAACAAAGATGATAAATTCCGTGATGTGCCATCTACAAGTACCTCTTCACCAATGGTCACACACTCTCCAACAAGCACACTCTCTCTCTTCGGGGTACACTAGTACACACTGACACACAGACACCAAATCACTCACCTCAAAATTCACATAATCCCTCACCAACAAATCAGACCAGCCACACACCTCAAAACTCACCCTCAGCCTCACAACATTCTCAATCCTCTACACACGACACTACTGAAGAGGAAGAGCATGTTACAACACACATTCAATCCATTGTGACAATAGCACACCCTATGCAAACTAGATCCAAAAGTGGGATCTATAAACCCAAAACCTACACTTCAAGTGTTGAACCGCTTTCAGTCTCACATCCTACATAACCTGTTAAAGTGCCGGATGCCTTGACTCAACCATTGTGGAAAAAGGTCATGAATGATGAATATGATGCCCTGATGAGAAATGGAACTTGGGAACTGGTACCTCATTATCCCAGACAGGAACTGGTGGGAAACAAGTGGATCTTCAAACTGACGCTAAATCCAGATGGAACAATTCTGAAGTACAAGGCAATACTTGTTGCCAAGGGGTTATTACAGTCCTATGGCATCAACTTCATTGAAACCTTTAGCCCTATTGCCAAGGCATCTACTATCAGGGTCATACTAGCCATTGCAGTGACATTAAACTCGGAAATCAGGCAGGTGGACATCAATAATGCATTTCTGAATGGACCACTCAAAGAGACAGTTTACATGCCCCAGCCTGAAGGATTTGTAGACTCTCAAAGACCTACTTATGTGTGTAATTTAAGGAAAGCCTTGTATGGCCTGAGACAAGCTCCAAGGGCTTGGTTTGTTGCACTAAAAAACAAATGATTGATTGGGCCTTCCAGCAATTCAGGTGTGACAATTCTTTATTCATCTTCAAAAGAGGCTAGCTAGTCCTGTATGTCCTGGTTTACGTAGATGATATGCTTGTCACTTGTAATTCCTCTCAGCGCATACAGAAGTTTGTCAGTCAACTGAACTCCATCTTTGCATTAAAGGATCTAGGGCAGCTGTCACACTTTCTTGGCATGGAGGCTCATAGGGACAACACTGGTCTGTACTTGACACAAAAGCACTATGCCACTCAACTGCTATCCAGATTGAATATGGAAAATATTAAGTCGTGTCCAACCCCTATGGTAGCATGAAGATATTACACAGCAGATCAAGGTACACCTATGGCACCCTATTATCTACAGGAGTGCCATTGGAGGCCTGCAGTACCTTACCCTGACCAGATCAGATATCCCATTTGCACTGAACTATCTGTGTCAATTTATGCAAGACCCCACTGATGTTCATTGGAATGTAGTAAAAAGAACAATGAGGTTTGTGAAAGGCACTGTAGGGCAAGGAATACACTTCAAACCCAGCTTCTCTTTTCACATCAGTGGATATTCTGATGCAGACTGGCCATGTGATCACATTGATAGAAAGTCTACAGGTGGTTACTGTGTTTACATGGGGGACTCACTTATTACTTGGAGCTCAAAGAAGCAGACAGTGGTGTCCCGGTCTAGTGCATAATCAGAATACAGGTCCCTTGCAAACCTGTCTACAGAACTTCAGTGGTTGCAGCACTTGATGAATGAGTTAGGACTCAAGCTTCCCAAAATTCCTGTAGCATGGTGTGATAACATTAGTGCAACCTTCTTGGCTCAGAACCTAGTGTTCCATGCTAGGACAAAACACATTGAAGTTGATGTTCATTACATAAGAGACTTGGCACTTAAAAGAATCATTTCAGGCAATTCATACCATTAGCGCACTAACCAGCGTATGTCTAACCAATGCTCTCCTTCAGCCCTGCTTCAATCACTTCAAGTCCAAGTTGAATGTTGTTGCTCCACTATCCACCTTGAGGGGGGCTGTTAAGAGTATTGAAGGTGATTAATGATGATATGGCTAGGTGTCCAGGTGTAATGAGATTGTAGTGACATGTGTCACACAATATCCAAGATTAGATTCTGTAGTACAATTCTGTTATTTGCTTTGGTGTATTTATCCTTGTATTACTCTCAGAATTAACACAATGAAAACATAATTCATCTTTACCAAATATCTTTCTGATATTCGTGAGTAAAACAAAGTATTGAGTAATCTGTAATCTGGATTGATAAATAACAAGTAACAGTAAGTTGGTTTACCAATGTATTTACTTGTTTACTTAAAGTAGTGCTTTATGGTTCAGTCATTTCGAGTAAATGACTTGCTGATTACTAATTGATATATGTTGTTCGGTGTTAAAGCATTCCAATCCGTTCTGACGCCCAATGGTAGTCTCGATTCCTGTCGGGAAACTTTTTTTTTTGTTTTCTAGAATTATGTTGATCTGCTATGTTAAGATCGATGCACACGTATTTTGTGTCTCTGGGAACAACAGATCTATGGTCTCCGTATGTTATCTATCTCTGTACCTACAGGATATAATTTGAGAACGTGTGATTTATCCGATTTTAGATTATTGAATTATCAGCTTGGTTAGTGTATTAACATGGGCCCACGGGTCGCAATTATATGTGTCACGCGTTTTGTGAATCTATATTGAGAAATTAAATTTGGCCTTGTTCACTCGTGCGGCAATTCTGTGTTAGAGGTGATAAAATTTTATTCGTAGAACATGATGGTATCTCTATTGTTAGATTATGGAAGTTGAATTGGTTTGGTGTTGTTTGTGTTTCCAATTGCAAATAGTTCTGATACTGTGAATTATATATTGTCGATCTTCTATCATCAAACCGAAATGAAAGGGTACACCAAGATGAATCTGAATGTGACAGTGTTTGTTGTGACACTTGTGTGCGTGCCGGTTGGGGCACTAGATGTTGCACCAGTGACTAGTCGATCTCATCCCATGGATGGAGAGGGACTAAGACTTGAGAAAGTCTATAGTGCAATGAACGATGGTTTGAATGATCAAACCGGATTGACCAAAGATGTTGACAAAGTGAAATCGCCTGCTGAGCACAAAAGTGATGCTCCGTGAAAGAGCCAAAGTGAGATTGGCTTTAAGATCTACTTACATGCTTGAATAATTTTGCTTGTGACACTATGACTAGTACTTGCAAATTTCAAATCCGTTCGTCCATTAATGAACATGGAGTTGTTACCAAATTTGAAATTCGATCCTAATCACAAGTGTCAAGTATGTGTTTAAGCCATGTTGGCTAACTCACCGTTTGACCGGTAGAAAAGAACACATAACATCTAGATTTATGCAAACTAGAGGTGATAAAAGTATTATGTTACTTTTATTGAGTATAGGACCAAATATTGTGCTATTTAAATGCTGAAAACCGACAATAAGGCTCGTGATGCCTTGAGGGTTATCAGAATGAAGGTGAAAATAAACATAGCAAACGGATGAGATGTATCCGTAGTGATTGTGATGGTGGATATGATGTATTGTTTCATAAGTCTTGCTAAGGGCCCGGTATCATTCATCAAACAACTACACCATACACACCACTGTCAAGTGGTATTGCTGAATGCAAGAACCGAACTCTTAAAAAGTTGATGAATGCTATGTGATAAGTTCTAGTTTGCCTTGGAACTTGTGGGGGGAAGTTGTCCTCTCAGGAAAACTCATTCTGAACCAGATCCTTTCAAAGAAGAAGGATGAATCCCTGTATGAGTTGTGGAAAGGCCAAGGTCTTACTACAAATTCTTGGAAATATGGGGTGTTTGGCTAAGGTAAAAGCACCTAAACCAAATGTGGGGGAGTGCCTATTAGTTTCTGGTGCATAAAATCGACATCTATGATGTACATGATGATTTCATCATCAAGTCTATGAAAGTCGTTTTGTTTGAAAATGTCTTTCCAAATAAGGAAAAAGAAGAAGAGAAGAAAGCCTGAGTAAGCGGACACATGAGTCTGATGAAGAGAGTGATCCTCAAGAAATTGAGGAAGTTCATTGTAGTGCGAGGCTAGGACTTCCAAGTCTTTTGGTCCTGGTGAGGCAATGTCTACTCTAGAAGCTCATTTCTGGAAAGAGGCCATAAATAGTAAAATGGGGTCCATCATGCAAAACCACACTTGGGAGTTATTTGGTCCTCCATATTGAGATAAACCACTCTGGTGCAAGTGGATCTTCAAGAGGAAGTTAAAGGTTGATGGATTTATTGAAGGCATTGTTGGTAGCCTGAGGGTATCAACAGAAGAAGAAGGCTCTAATCTCTTACTTACCAGCCACGAGAATTACTTATATAAGGGTTCTCATCGATATAGTGAGTCTATAACTTGGAAATCCATCAAATGGATGTTTATGGAGTTAAAAGAAGAGATATACTTGGAACAACCCGATGGTCTCATAATTCCAGGCAAGAGAGTAAGTTGTGTAGGCTTGTTAAGTCTCATTGTGTGCTCAAATATTAGCCATAGTAATGGCATGTCGAGTTTGACAATGTTATGTTGTCAAGTGGGTAGGACATGTGTATGTCTATATTAAGAACACACCTTTGTGATAGTATGTCTATGACATGCGATCATCAAAGTACTTATGAGAGTATCATGTATACGAAGAAAAAGATGATGACTAGGACTCGAGAGTGCAGAGTCCTGGCTCTTGGAAAGACTTAATGTCTTTGATGAAAGTCGCTGAGCACTCCACCTAACCTAAGTATGGACTTAACAAGTCAAGAATAGAGGTGAACATGTGGATGAAGATATTCTCAAGTGATTGAAAGTCTGATGTACATAACTAACTGTACACGACCAGACTTAGCATGTGTGGTGAATAACTGAGTAGGTTCACTAGTAATCCATATCATAATCATTGGAAAACCTTGAATAGGTTGTTGAGGTATATGAAGTACACTATGAGTATGGGATTACGATATGTAAGATATCCAAGCAGATTAGAAGGACATTGTGATGACAAACGGATATCGATACGAAAGTCCACCCATGGATACTTATTTATGAGTGGTGGGGTGTTGTGTCCTTAAAGTCTACAAGACAAACGTGCATAGCTCGTTCCACAATGGAAGCTGATCTTATAGCCTTGATAAGGCTGGAGAAGAAGCTGAATGGCTTATGAATTTCCTTGAGGATATTCCTTGCTAGTGGCTATAATTATTTCCGATAATTACGGATCTATTCCGTAAATCACTCCACACACGATACACCTTTACCAACAAATGCCTCTTATGACGTGATATTCTTTTTAGGGATTTTTTTCCCTGTCATATATCACTACATAATATGATAATAGTACCTCACATAGTAACATTTATTGTAAAACCCTCACCTCTTTGTAGGGGTATTTAGTCATTTCGTAATTTGTTTTTATCCATTTTTTTTAAGTTTTCTTTTCCCTTAAGTCAGTAAAATCCGACCTAGGCCCTCCAAAATCCTATATATATAGGCTCTCAGACAGCCTCAGAAAACATAATTCATGTTCTGGTTAAAGCTTGGGCCGGTTCCCCTAGTCGCTACTCGAGAAAGCAAATCAGTTCATGTCTAGGATGAGTTCTAGGCAACCCAGGACAAGTTCCGGGCACTCTGAGACTAGCCAGCATGCTTAACCAATGGTTCATGAATCGATCATAGTTGTTCATAGTTTGGCCTTCGGTTTCAACTCGTCATTAATGTAGGAAGTTCTTATTAAAAGGTTCCATCTTTGTTTTCAAGTTTATATTTAAGTTAGTTTTGATTATGTTTTTATGGTTAAATTGTACAAATTGGACATATTTATGTGTTAGGGTTTTGTTGCATACTTGTTAGTCATGAAACTGACTTTATAGCTAAAAGATCAGGCGATTTCCGCCTCTCCACCGGGAAACCGCCTGCATCGAGTTCGAGAGTTGGCTTCTGGTGTCTTGTGTTCTCAAATCATGTCCGACTAAAGTTTGGGCCGCCTTGGCCTTCACCATGAAAAGCATCCGGACTGATCCTAAACTTAAGTTCGGACGCCCTAGGCCCGAAAATGAGTCTCGAGGTCAAGCCTGGGCGGTGTCCCCGGCCTTAGCTCGAAAAGCACCCGCACTAATCATAGACTTAGTTTTTGGGCGACCCAAATTAACATCAGTGTCCAGGAAGTCAATTTAGGTTTTAGCTTTGCTTATGGGTTATGTTTTCTATGATTAGTGGAGATAGGATGGTAGTTCTGTTGGCATGGCTTTTGTCGATCACATAGATATGTATGGTATTTAACATGAATTTATGTGTTTGATGTGTTCATACGTGTTTATAGTCAAGTGACTAGCGATATACCGAACGGAGTACCATGGGTTCTAAGTCCCATGTCGGACATGTGACTAATTTTGTTCCCATGTCGCTTTTTAAAATGATGTACCGAATGAGGCACCATGACCCACTTCTACGTTGAATGTATGACTAGTCATGTTCCTGTGTCGCGACAAGACCTTATTGATAAGCCCCATGTGTTTTAAGTCCCATGGGAGAAACAAAAGCAGCTAAGACATGAACATGAATATGCTCAAGAAGTTTGAAACTTTAACATGATAGACAAGTCACGAACATGCTATGGATGGTTGACAAGTATGGTGTGGGTTAGTAGATGGCTTCCTGTAGGTTGATCACTAGGCTAAACATGGAAAGTAAGTAACTAATGGAACGAACAAGTATGTGCAAGATAAATTAATGTAAGTAGGTAGGCATGTTTTGATTGCATGGTTTATAGTTGGTTTTAAGTGGATTTTCTTTGTGTTTCAAGATATGCTCTTAAAGATGTCTTTATGTATTCTTCAAGTTTTGCTTTAAAAGTAGTTTTCCTAATATATCTTGTTAGGTTCATTTTATTATGTTTTGATGATGGCCATACTAGTTTATTATAAAGAACTATGAAATAAGTTAGAATTCTCAGTATAAGTCTTATACTTAGAGTATGACATGTTGTATAAGTTGAGTTAGACAAGTATTGTACTAGTTGGTAGGATGGAAAAGTAAAACAGAAATCCGGAAGAGTGAAGCCAACCAAGCACCAAAGAGAGAAGCATGAAGACATTATGGTCCTGACTTATAACCAAGGAAGTATGTGATGACCTTGGATAAGTCTAAGTTATAATTCAAATGATGAAATACATTGTAAAATTATCTTGTGTCACAATCGATCTCACCCAAATTAAGGATCAAAGAAGTACAAGAAGTACCGAAAGATCAAAGAAAATAACAGCATTAAACCGGCAGAGTGAAATGACTATCGGTGAGCAAAGACAAATCAAGAAAGGAAGAACCGAGACAACTAAGTCAGAGGATCACTTAACCGCTTCGAGGAACGGGCAAGTAAACTTTACTTGCTCGATTTCAAATGATGAAGATCAAGCATTAAATGCACAATCAATTGAGGATCAATCAAGGACGGATTTTCCGCTGAGCGTTTAAGAAAGAAATCATCACTAAAATCAAGGAGAATATAATTTAAGGGGGAATCAAGAATTTAAATCAAGGATTATTCTCCACAATAAATAGCCAACGGATGGAAATTCAAATCAAGGATAATCAAGGCTATAAATAGAAGGCATTGACATACAAGAAGAAAGATAGGATAACGATTGAATCGATAAGAAAAAGAGCAGTAAACTCACAATTTGAAAAGCCTTCTATCTCAGACTTAAAGGAAACATCTAGAGATCAACTCGTAAAATAGAGCTCAAATTCCACATCAAGCAATCGAGATTGATCACAAGTCCGTGAATCCAATTCACATCAATCAAGCAATTGAATCGTGAGGAATCAAAAGAGAGTTGCAATCTTTGTGATAGTCACTGAAAGATTTGTTCTCAAGCAGTTGTTGATAGACCGAGTCAACGGGCTTTTTGTAGCCAGGAGTGATTGTCCTGAAGATTGTGAAGCTTGTGTTGCCAGGACAATCTAACTATTGTATCTGTGAAAACAATAGAAATTCTCCAATCATCACAGGAGAAGAGTGGATTAAGGGATTACACCACCCTAAACCACTATAAACCTTTGTGTCAATTTACTTTCAGCAGTTTACTTTACAACACTTTATTTCATTGCATACTATATATGTGATTGCATAATCTACTTTGAACCAACTTTTAAAGAAGGACTTATCCACGCCCAAAAGCTTTTAAATATAAGAATTTTTTTGAAACTCCACTATAGTCATTCACCCTCCTCTTACTATAGTTTTACCCTTCTCAGACCAACAATTGGTATTGGAGCAAAGTGTTCTAGTATCGTAACCTGCTTAGATCTAATTTACTGTAACAAGGATATCACATATTTTCAAAGTAGTTTTCAAATTTGTGCTTTTGAAATATATCTCTTATTTGTACTTATGGATTCCTCAAATTTCATGTCTAAGGTACCTGTATTCAATGTTAATAATTTTGATGAATACAAATAAGGATGTTGTCTCATCTTGCAGCAACTCATGAGGAGATGTTGTATGTAATTAATGATGGCCTAATCAAGATCAAAACTCGATAACCACGAGGAGCAGATCAAGGAAATGAGATAGACAAACTCAAGAAGCATTGGACCAAGGAAGACGTGAAGAAGAGTAAACCTAGATTTTTGTTGCAAAAGACATGATCTTGAAGAACCTGGACAATAATATGTTCATGAGGATCAAAAAGATTGCAAACAAAGCAAAGGATATGTGGGATAAATTAGCACTTGATCAATGAAAGATCGGGAGCGGCCAAGGAAAACAAATTATCTCTTGAAAACAGTAAATTTGAGAACTTTAAAATCAAGACCGGTGAATCCATTGATCAAATGGATAAATGATTTTCAAGCATCATCAAAGTGAATCGCGGCAACTTGGACATACATATCCTCGTATGGAAGTTTGTGTGAAGATATTGAGAGGTCTACTGAAAGATGGAAGATTATCACATCGTGATTTAGAGGAACAACAAACTTGCAAACATCGACACTTTGACTCGATGTCTCAATTAAAGGCTCATGAATTTGAGTTGAACGTGAAGACAAACCACCGGCAGAGACACACAAGGCAGCATCGTTGCACCCAAAGAAAGCAAAACAGATGACTCAAGTAGCAAAGAGACACAAAGAGCTAAAAGAATGGTAGCTTTACTAATCAAACATTTTGTGATTTAGCAAAAGAAGCAATTTAGAGAAGCTCATCATCAAACAAGAAGTCAAGCTCAAGCAAAGACATGAAGAAAAGGTTGATGAATACATATGCTTCAATCAGAAGAAGAAAGGTCATTTCAAGGTTGATTGCCCTGAAGAAAAAGACAAAGATGAGATAAGAAGAAGTACAAGACAACCAAAAGTGAAAGAGCAAGAAGGCACTCAAAGTGAAAACTAGCAAAGAAAAGAATGAAGAATCTGAAAATGATTACGATGATGATGATGAAGTTGATGATTCATTTATGAAAAGGCTTACTTATGCCTTATGGCTAAAGAATCTAATGAAACTGAGGTAACATCTAGCTCATACTCATCATCTAGTGCATCCACATTTGACACTGCACAATCCTCTATTCTCCCCTTAGATTCTGCAAACCTAATTCAAAATCTCATGAGTAAATTTGAAGAAATCCAATTAAATCATGAAATTCTGGAACAAGAATGTGAGAATCTGAGGAAGGAAAAGTAGAAGATTAAAGAAAGAACTTGATGAAATGAAAGTTGAACAAACTAGTAAGAAATTCACTTAATCGATCAACAAACAATCAGATATGATCACTATCCGATGTTGAAAGACCAACCGAGAAAATATCCCTACCGATTAAGAACACCACAAATTGCACGACCTTTAAAACCCTAAAAGGTTTGGATCCAGGCCTGTCTTAGCTACAACAAAGCGAGGATGAGAATAGAAACAATGGCCAATACAATTCTGAATTAAGGACTGGACCTAAATTCCGAAAAGGACAGACCATAGTTTCAACCACTCACCCTGTACCGGTGAAGTCAAAACCAGCTCTTGCATGTTGAAACAAATTTTAGTAAATCATCATACCAAATTGATTAGAGGTAGAGGCTTCATCAAAGGTAAGGAAGACTTTACCCTACGTAAGATGATTGAATATTGCACCCCAAAATACAAGAAGAAACCATTTCATGCTATGCATCATGTGTTTAGGAAAATCCAACCAAGGTATATTCCTGGACACAAGAAGCGATATGGAAATAAGTTTCCTCTGTATATTGAGAGTGAAAAAGGATGCAAATGCACCAAAAGTAGAGAAAAGTATCAGAATACCTTTAGTAGAAATATTAGAAGCTATTCTGCCATGCCTTATACATATGAAGTTGATGACTTCAATTATCCAAAAAGAAGATCCTTTGGATATACACTTGGAGTAGGAGGCATGACCGCTAATAGCATGGACCCAAAGCAGTGTTGGGTACCCAAACATACTTAACTTGTTTTGTAGATGTCCGGTACATAGACAAAGTGGATGTTCTAGACACATGACATGGAACACGAGATGGTCGTAGATTGATTTTAAAGCTTTTCATGGACCCAAAGTAACATTTGAGAAAGAAAACCCCAAAAAAATTAAAGGGGAAGGCATAATGCTCAAAAAATAGTTTGAAGATTCAAAATGTGGCTTATGTTAAGGACCGACTTTCAATCATAAGTATCACCAATTCTTTGACAAAGGCTACAATGTACACTTCAACAAGGAAGGATGCAAGGTTATCCACACCCAAACCAACACAGTTGTACTTGCGAAGAAGAAGACAACATGTATGTGGTGGATTGGAAGACAAGAAAGGTTGAAACATGTTTGCTTGTCAAAAATAAACAATCAACCAAAATGGATTTGGCATAGAAGATTGAATCATCTCAACTTCAAGACCATACACACAATGTCAAAGAACAAGTTAGTTGAAGCCTACCAGAGATCACATTCAAAAGGAAAGCCTCTGTGATGCATGTCAAAAGATAAGCAAATCAAAAGCTCCTTCAAGTCAAAGCCATATCAATCAACAACATGAATTTTAAATCACATTGCATATAAATATTTTGGACCGATCACCAGTGTAAGTGGAAGAAGTACAATCTAGTAGTGGTGGATGACTTTTTCAAATTCACTTGGACCATATTCATGAACAAGAAAGAGAGACACTCAAAAGTTGCAGATTGCTAAGAAAGAATTCAAAATGAAAAGAATCAAGATCATCAAGATCGGGATCATATAGAGGCACGAGTTTCTAAATGAAATTATCGAGAACTCTTCGTGAAGAAAATGGAGCAATGCATCAACTATCAACAAAGAGGACTCCACAACAAAATGGTGTAGCGAAAGAGAAAAGCAGGACACACAAAGCGCAATCAAACAATGATTGCGTAAGCATGCTTACCAAAGAGATTTTGGTGAAGCAGCGAAAATAAATCATGCTATACTCAAAACAGATCAATCATCAACAAACATCATGGAAAACTCCATATGAAATATGGAATGGAAGAAAACCTAACATCTCACATTTACATATGTTTGGATCTAAATGTTTTGTTTTGAACAGAATCAACTACATGTGAAAAGTCGATGAAGCAATCTTTATGGGATACTTTCAGACACAAGCAAAGCCTTCGTGAGTACTCAACAAAAGAACTTTGGAGATTGAAGAATCAATTCATGTAGTCTTTGATGAATGGTGAGAGCCTACAAGAACTTGAAGAAGAAACCGCACCTGAGACAAGTCTATATGAATACAACAAAGCCCGGCTACAAACAAAGATGAGGCACCATCAACACAACACAAGAGTCACCAACACAAGAACATGAAGTTGATGCACAAGCTGAAATTGTGGAAGAACCAACTCAAGAGCAACTTCAACTCGACTGGTGAGGCCGAGAGATCATCACGAAAAACAAGTCATTGGAGATATTCATACAAGAGTTAGAACGAAGACAAGCTGGATAGAATGCTAACTGTTTTCTATCACAAGTGAAACCAAAACAATAGATGATGCAATCCAAGATCTTTTGATTGGATTACAACTATGCAAGAAGAACTAAATGAATTTGAAAGAAATTAGGTGCAAGAGACTTGTTGACAGACTGAGATATAGCCAAACATCATTGGAACAAAATGGGTATTCGATTCAAGATGGATGAACAAAGGCGGCTTGTCGGAAACAAAGCAAGGCTAGTTGCAAAGGCTACTCTCAAGAAGAAGAATAGATTATGATGAAACCTTTTCCCAGTAGAGTGCAAGATTGGAAGCAATCAGGACTCTTTCTAGCTTTTGCAAAACCCACAAAGACTTCAAAAGTTTACCAAATGGATGTCAAGAGTGCCTTCGAATGGACTTTTGGAAGAAGAGGTATATGTGTGGAACTTTCCAGTTTCAACTCAAAGGAAAGAAGATTTGTACAAGATCAAAAGGAACTTTATGGACTCAAACAGGCACTCCAGAGCCTTGTATGAGACACTATCACAATTCTTGATCAACAATGGATTCAACAAAGGAACTATTGATAAGACTATCTTCAAGCTAGAGGAAGGAACAAGCACCTTGTTAGTCCAAATCTATGTTGATGACATTATCTTTGAATCGTAAGATAAGAAGCTATGTGAAAAATTTGCAAACTTGATGAAGAGAAAATTTGGAGATGAGCATGACGGGGAGAATTAAATTACTTTCTTGGTCTACAAGTAAAGCAAATGAAAGATGGCATCTTTATTAATCAATCCAAGTACAAAAAAGACATGATACACAAATATGGTATGGACACAAGTGGAACATCGAGATACACCAATGTGTGCAAGAGTTGTTCTTGGAAAAGATGAAAGTGGAAGGGATGTTGATCGGAAGCTTTATAGAGGAATCATTGGATCTCTTTACTTTATCTAATATGCATTTGCAAGGCATCAAGCTCAACCAAAGGAATCTCACCTACTAGTAGCCAAAGAATTATCAAATACGAAGAACACTATAAATGTTGGAATTTGGTATTCATAAGATGGAGGATTTAAACGACATCATATTTAGACTCACGACTATCTTTGGATGCAAGATAGATAGAAAAAGCACCGTTGGAACTTGTCAAATGCTAGGCGTGAGACTAGTATCATGGTTCGACAAAAAGCAAAATTCTATATCCACATCAACAATGAAGGGAATATATAGCAAAGAGTTTTGTTGTTCAGCACAAGTGCTATGGATCAGACAATAAACTAAGGGACTATGGAATGGAGGAGAAGACAATTCCAATCATGTGTGATAACACAAGTGCAATATCTATCACAAAAGAAAATCGATTACACTCAAGAACAAAACACATTGATGTGAGACATCATTTTATCGTAGATCATGTTGAAAGAGGAGATGTAATTCTAAGATATCAATTGGTGACATCTTCATAAAACCACTCGATCATGAAAGATTCAACATGTTGAGGCGAGTAGGGAATGATAGAAATTGACTAAGTTCTAAGGAGCAAATTTAATCTGGAGTAATCACTAAAGTAACCAAATTGTGTTCGAACCTTTGCCACTGGGGATGTGCTCTCGCTTGGCGATAAAGCATTGGTAATCGGAGTTCACTTACAGAATGTTGGAGCGAGTTTTATATCTGATGAGCTCGATGAAGAAGTCACTACACCGGCCTAGTGACCCACCCAAGTCACTCCACCAAATATATATTGGAGTCAACATCAAACTAATGTGTGAACTAAATCGGCTATATTCGCGTGGAAAATCAAGAAGTTATAAAGGATTATTCGGTTGAAGATTACCGCAGCGTGGAGATCAATTTATAATCATGGAGTAACTATATTATTTTTTAAATTACAAGCGCCTCGATTCCAGGGATTTATCATTACTTACCTCAATCCACCCAATTTACACTCAAATACCATGATTTATATACATAAAATCTTTCCGTTTACTTCACAAAATCCTTCCGTATTCAACTCACGTTCACACTACCTCAAATCATCCTATATAAACCACACTTAAGATTTTCAAAAATCATACGCTCTCTGCAAATCATAAACCCTATTATCTCTACGAAAAATGAGGCTTTACATTTCTCAATCTTTTTTCAAACAAAGGCTTCATCCTCTTGACCACTCAAACTGGAAAACAATATGAGAAATCAATAAGCCCTTTGGATCATTCTTTCAAGCGATAACTACACTTAAAGTTATGTGGAAATAATGAAGAAGCACAAAGACTGGTATTTGGATGCAAAAATCTCGGTTATCAACAGCTTACAAATCCTCCATCAAGGACATACATTTACAAAAGCCTCGTCTTTACGGAATCTTGCCAAATTTGT